>JAMKCH010067799.1:0-141190 GCA_023653785.1 Ophioderma brevispina | reverse complement strand
GTGGCTAATTTGTGCAAAAATTCAGCATTTACAATTGTGTTTATATTGTGGTTCTTCATTTTTTGACCTTTTTTTCGCAAACGGGCGCATCTCAAATGGTCATATTATGCATTGAAGAACTATTGTTTCTTAAATTCTGATATTTGAAGTTTCCAATCTATTGGGAAAGTACACAATGCAGTTACTATCGTGAACGGATTTTGTGTCAAAATTAATGAATAGTTTTGAGTGCAGTAAACCCTAGTCTTACCAGCCATTTTTGTAACACGGTTTACCAAGAAGGGTAGTTACCATGCCCCCCGAGAATTCGTTGTAAAGTACTTGATGCTGATAATTTGATACTAGTGGGTAACTATGGTCACCCACTTTACATCATACCAAAAATAAGTCCCAACATAACTTAGTATGACGTCATAGTGGACGGCCATATAAAGTCGCGAGCGGCGTGAAATTGACATTTTCCACAGAAAATAGGCAATTGGCACTAAAAAGGTAGGACTATCGGATTTTCATGTGAGTTTAGTTCTAATGATGGCATGCAATTGACTGAGTTTTAAATAAACAAAGATTTTAGATGCACACTGTGCAGAATAGGTGGCAACCCTCCCCCCCCCCCAACTTGGACTTTGACGGCATACAACCCCGGTGAATGTGCTAACTTCACACATTTTTTCTTTAGAACGAACGGGAAGGAGGTTTTAACGAAAGTTTTGCAAAGTTCACAAGGGTGTGGCAACTCCGCTAAGATGAGGGTACAGAATATATCTGATCATATGGACAACGAAGCTGTTTTATTAGGATTGATGCTCTAAGATCAGTACATACACATCACCAAAGATCGGTCTTTTAAAGGACATCGCGGATAAGGAATGAAGGACGTCCCCTAAGTTTCATGAGAACGGATGAACTTGTGAAACGTTTACAAATAAAGCGACCTGCTCAAAGTTTACCTTTTGCTGGTTTCAAAAAAGCCCACTGCAAATTAAATCCCCAAAAGTCGGGTTTAGTAAATGATATACAGGCTTCAATGGGTAATTTGAAATTGTCATATTTGAAGGCCTTGCCACCACAAGAACCACAATGCCGGGTTGCAAGGATGTGCGCTATAGTATTTAGCAACAATATGGGCGTGGCGTTCTGGGTTCTTGGGGTGGAAAGACTCCTTTTGCATTTTGTTTCTGGGGGCCGAACACTAAATGGAATTGCCAAAAACAACACCGAAAAAAAAAACTGTACATAAAACCATACCTATTACTCTATAGATAGGCAGCTTAATCTACAAGGGCTCTGTTCAGTAGGACTTGAATGAGACACGTTAACAACAGCTGACTATGCCGTATGGGTATCATATATATCATACTAAAATACAGGCGGTGTATTTGTTCAATACAGGGAATGGAAAGCTATGAAACTGCGCCATGGAAATGATATAGCTCATAGTGTAGTAACTTGTAATGATATAAATAGCGCGGTAATTGGCCATTGGTGTGGATTCCAGAGTATGCTTGGTGTGACGACGGTTATATAATCAAATCTTAGCCGCATACGATATAGGTATTTGGGTATTGTTATAAAGGGCTGCCTCATGTAGCCGCTTTGAGCTTATGAAGGACAAAAAAGTCTATCTATAGGCGTCACTTACAATTTCCATAACAGAGGGCAGCTATGCAACATCTTCCTGTTTCTCATTTACATAATAAATGGTCATGAATGGAGGCATGCTCTAGGCTTTGGTTTTTCCAGAGAGAATGCCTCTGAAGTTTCTCAGATTTTTCTCATTTTTTCTTGATCAGTGTATTTTGGGGATAAAAAACACCGTGGTACATGATAAAGTAGTTGTTCTAAACACCAACTAAAAAATTGATGGTGAAATATAACTATTATGATATAGAGGGCCTCCTTTCTCTCCTTATCCGGCGATGTCCTTAAGATGTCGGTTTTACACTTTGTCCATGGATCAAAGTTACTTTTAGTGTGGCAGCAAATTGAGTGTGATGGTATTTTCTACCCCCCCACCCAAAAAATGCTGTCAAATGCTACTATTGATGCTATATTTATCTTTTTATAACTCATCACTCAAAACAGTTTAAAAAGAAGTTTTTCAGAAGAGTGAATGAAACAACATACGAAGAAACAAACATCTTTGATACCATGTTCGAGGTAGAAAATTGTATAAGTTTGTCTTATTTGTAGCCCGGGGGCCACTTTGCAAAGGTGGATATGATGCGTGAACAAGAAAACGCGTAAAAAAAGGGTCTCTTTTTCCAAAAGCGATGTACGCGCGCGTACATTTGATTAGGGTGCAAAAACAGCAAAAATGTGGAAAAAAAGGGAGGTTTTTTCTATAAACCTGAAATTGTGATGTTCGGATAATACTCAAATTAAGCAAAAATAAAATACATATTGTAAAGCAAAGCAAGAATAAAGGTATATTAGCGACACAATGCATTGCTTACTTGTTCGGGTAGCAAAACTGACAAAAATACTTCTGTAGTGTAGCAAAAAAGTAGACAAAAAAATACTTGTTGTGAGGGTATGTTTTTGCGGTGGAATACTGGTTTAGGGTGATTTTGAAGTCCATGTTCACACATATCCACCTGTGAATACAAGTGGTCCCCCCCGGGGTTGTAGACCAAAATATGCCATATACGAGACTTTTTTAAAAGGCGTCTCAATAATTTTGTTTACACACTACCTTAACGCCACACAAAACACCAAAACCCCAATGCATGAGTGAGAAAAATGTACAGTCCTGAATGCAGCAATGACGTCATCGAAGGAAGAACACATAAAGCACGAAATCGCTGGCCCACATCCCGTGAGAGTGATATAAACAGGTCATGGGAGTGGGGCCCCTGGTTCGAGAACCAACAGAGTTTCCAATTTTCAGCTTTCCCCTTTTTACAGGGAGATGGAAATGATGCCTGCTTCTAAAAGATATAAGCTAGGGGCAACTTTCTTACTCGTATAATTAAAGTTACGACCATGTTACATAAGACGTGTGAATTTCAATTGTCCCATTTTTGCATTGGGGTTCTATGGGAAGGCAAAGTAGGTGCTCATACGGTCAGGTACATACAAAACACCAAGATCAAAAAGAATACAAGAGGAAGCCAAGTATTACCAACTTAATGTAGGGAACAAGATTAAGACAAACTAACCGAATGCACACATTTTTGCATAAAAGAATAGAAAACCACAGACAAAGAAACCACAAAACTGACATGAAAACCTTACCGGCAACGTTCGATGACCCAAAATGAAGTAATTTCCAAAGCCTATCATTTAGAGAAAGGACATGTCCCTACCCTGACCCGACTACTGTATGGAGGGGGTGTCGCATATGAAAAATAGGAACAGATTTAATTATTTTATTATTTGAATCAGCTTTAAAAACACGGTCATAATGAACTTTTTTTTGCTCTTGTTCTTACTTTTTCTCGTTCTTTCAAAAGAAATCTTGATCATCTGTCAAGCCCTAAATTATATGGATTATAAATATTAGACCAATGGATATTAGACCAAATGGATATTGACATATGACATTGACCAAATGGATATTAGACCAAATGGGCATTAGACCAAAATGGCTATTAGACCAAACTGAATATTAGATAGATGAATATTAGACCAGATGGAGATTGGATATTAGACCAAATGGAATAACATTTGTAATTTTAAAAAAAAAAAAATTAGACCAAATGGGTTTTAGACCACATGGACCTTAATTAGACCAAATGGGTTTTAGACCCAATGGATATAGACAAAATGGGTTTTAGACCAAATGGATATTAGACCAAACGGATATTAGACCAAATGGATATTAGAACAGATGGGTATTAGACCTATTGGCATTAAACCAATTCGGTTATAGACGATAGGGATATTAGAGGACATGAGTTTTAGACCAAATGAATATTTAGACCTGTAGGCTCTGCGACTAAATGGTTTTAGCCTAAATTGGTAGTAGAATAACTTGGCATTGGACCAATTGGGTTAGACAAAAACTGGCCATAGACCAATTGGAATTAGCCCAAAATGGCAAGTCCCCCTAAGCGTAACACAGATTTAAACGACTATAACCACTGCTGAATGAAATATTGTAAATGGTTGGACATGCAATCTAAGTTTGCTTTAGATAAAACACAAACAGTTGGGCTCTGGCCCTTGCCTGCGGGCAAATAAAAGAAACATTGATATAATTTTTCCAATTTTATCACAAAAAACATGTGTAAAACTATAGTGGGGACTTATAAGAAATACATTGTGGAAACCAAAAGTACACAGTCGCTGTCATTCCTGTGAGAGGCGGTCGACTTATGGTGCAAAACTTGGATGGGATTTCCAAGATTTTGGCTATTTTTGACCATTACTAACAAGCACTAGTCTGCAGAAATATAATGGAATGGACTTCCTGAGAGCATTTTCAGAAAGTCTACCCTGGGTTAATAAAGAGTAACACGCAGCGTTTGTTTATTGCATATGCTGTCCTTTGTCATCTTTCATTTTAAACACTTGAGATTGTGTACGCATTTTCATTGGTTCTCTGCCGTGTGATATTGGACGATATCAAACGGTACGCGAGTCACGTCAACGCGCACGCATACGCACTGCTCGGGCCAATCGAAGCGGAAGTAAACAAAAGGGACTTATCGATTTAAAAAGTCGGGGTAGTTCGTTGGTAAGTCTATCATAATTTTATAAATTACCCTTCTTATTTTGAATAAAGTGTTAAAGAATGAGAATAAAGGTATTGTTTTTAGCCTCTGCCCCGCCTCATGCCACAGGTCTGACACCAGGACAGGGACACTAACTTACACAAAATGGGTATGTATTCGACCTTATTAGCACCCCATTCCTAATAAGCGCCCCTAGGTAGCAAAACTCTGACAATAGAAAGGTGTGTTCAAAAAGGCAGATTTAAAAACATGATTTTATGTAGTGTTTAATTAACACAATTGATACATAATGTTCTTGTTGTTGTATTGAATAAATTGCTATGGATTCTAATAATTTTACCCATGACTGAATAAAAGAATGGTTAAATATAAGCACCCCCTAAAATGACTTGCGAAGCACCCGGGGCAATAATTCAGTCAAATACAGTTCTGATCATCGCTTTGCTTATTCCTGTTGTTTGGATAGAGGGTTTAGCCACAAGGAAGGCCTAGAGGGCATGGAAGCGGTGAATAAGACGAAAAAGTCCTAGTATCCAAAGCCACTATGCATACCCCTGTCAGGCACGAGTAAGGGTCTGAGCCATGCCTCCCACATCTTCATTATACAAACACATGCGGTTTATTTTGAAACGGTGAAGAACACAAAACCATTGTTACTAAATTAAACCAAATATTATATCACAGAGGATTGACTGAGCTTACATTCAGTTTGTAGTAGTTTGAAGAAATTTTCATGCCAGGTTGAATTCAGGAATAAAGGTCTGAGTAGCTAGCCTTGCTATTCAAATGACCATTTAATTAATGGGCTGGTAGGCAATATCAACAGAATAATGTTAAAACATTGCCATGCACAAATCATGTCTTGACTTGCTGCTGATATGTAACTCACACATGAGCGTGACCGGCTAGTAATCTGACCTTTTTGAAAAGAATCAAAAAGTGAACTTGTTAATTTGTCACCAAATTAACAACCTACGTGTTACACCAGTGGAAATTGAAATTTGCTATTTTATTGAGTGCATCAGCAGCAGAGAGTAAGAAAGGGGGTGTACACTGGGTTTTTTTTTTGGGGGGGGCAGATTTTGTCGAAAGGCCTTTTTTAAAGGGGGATGGCCGATTTAAGGATATGGACGTTTTCTCTTGATAGATTGCCTTCACTGCAAAACCCATCTGTAAAGGTTTCGCGCTGATATTTCAAATCCATTTTGTGCGTGAGCGAAAAATGGTGATTTTGTAAGCCCCATAGAGTACCATTTAAAATTACTATTGTCCGACCAAAATGGGACACATTTTTTGCTTCATAACTTCCAACCAAACATCCTTTGGCTCTAAGATTTCACAGGTAAATGAGAAAAATAGTAGCTTTTCTAATACAAATGTTTGATCACTTCCGGTAAAATCGGGGCCTTCTGGGGATTGAGGCTATTAGCGATTGGGCCATGGACTTTAAAGTGTGAACCATTTTGCAGGATTGCCCAATGGAGGGTGAATTTGTTTAAAGTGGACCTTTTAACAAAAATGTTGACCTTTTATAACAATTTGTATATTCTTGCTTACTGCCTTCACACAGAATTTCAAACCCTTTGACCTTTCGATGGGTGGTGGATATCACCCCATCACACCCTATAGCTTTGAGCCGATCAAGAAAAAATAAGTCAATATTCAAAAGACAGGTGGGTGGGAAGAAAAAGTTATGTGTTTTTAACTGTTATATTATACTGATACTGAACCACAGACTTTAAGCAATAGCAGCACATTTTTTGTAGAGCACCCCACCCCCATTTCAAAAGTTGAGATTTTTGCAAAGTTGTGTTTTACACGTGGTCCAGTAAGAGCCTACCTGTGAATGGTATGCCTCCAAAGTGTTGGTATTTGTAACACAAGAGTGATTTTTGGGTAATAGAATCGGGATTCCCCTATTGTACATTAATCACAGAGCTGGAAACGCTAAATTTCTGTCTGTTCATAATTGTGAAATAGTCCACCTGGGTCATATGTGTTAGTATTCTGTTAAGCTTCTTATCGTAAGATTTCCTGGTAATCCTATAAATTGTAATTATGACCACAATGAATGTATTCTCATGTATCCCAATAAGTTCCGTCATACAATGAACTTGTGGTCTTGCACATGAAGTCATCATGGTATATGGTTTTCTTTTGTTAAACATGATCCAGTGGATGAAATGTGTTGATGCAAGTTTTTTATGCATTCATTAGAACTCCATCCCTGCTGGAACTGGCTTAATGATAGAAATTTTCATCATTCATGGAAGATAATATGATCATGCTATGGCGATGACAGCAACACACATGCTACCTAATTTAACATAGTAAATGATAGTAGTACAGGCATTAGAGGCAGCTATGAAAACAGAAGGGGGGACCTGATTAAGATCCTGGTAAGTGGATATTCTCATAGTGTAGGGTCTGTTGATTTTACATCTTTTTTGGGCAATTCGGGGGAGGGGGGAGCACCTACAGGCCCCTTGGCTGGACATGCCAATGAAAATTATGGGAATTTACAATATTTTAATAACAAAATTTTCACATTTCCCCTTGTCTTAACTATACTCAAGCTCATTATCTATAATTAGTAATCCCTTCTTTTTTACCTGAACAATGTCTCCCTTTTTTCGTTGAAACAATGTTGTGTTTTGCCAATCTGCCTGGCTAAATACTGAAATACTGCTCATTTCCTAAGAGTGCACATTGTTGGAATGAACCGGTTCCCTTTCTTCTGAAAAATTTTAATTCAGTTTAAATTCTATAATCGAAATGGTTTATTATCTTCTAGACCGATTCAAAAGAGGTGGCCCCTAGTCCCAAGATTTCTGTTTATTTTGCCAAATACTTTTGATTATTTGAGCTGCAGTTTGAAAAGTGCATTATCTTGACTTGGGAGAGGGGGTAGCAAACATTTTGGTGGATGGGATAAAGTTTGGGCTAGGGGGCCCTTTCAAAATATTCCTCATTTATGGCTTATTTGGCAAGCTCATGATCATTTGTAAACTTATTGTTTCGTTATTTTAAACAAAAAATATTTATCAAAATGAAGTTTAATCTTGCTAAATTTGAAGTTGGCAAACTGGGAGTAAAAAGAAAAATATTGGACGGGTAAGCCCCTTGCATCCACCCCCACAAACTATTTTTTTGTCTTATTATCTATTATTTAGCTGGAAACCTGTTTATTTTTGTTTTCTATTTGTTGGCCTGTATCTCAATTGTATTATCATCTCTAGTTTGAATAGCCCAATTGTGTTCACAAGTAAGTAGCAAAAGGTTTTCTGAAAAATAGGACACGCCCAGCTAGTACATGCATCCCTTGTCTGACCATATGCTACGGGCTGCCTGTTTTCACAATACAACTTAATGATTGACACAGACTATCCAACACTATTAGTCAGGCAGCATGGCTACAACTTGATCAATAATGACAGCAAAACACGATTTATGCTATCAGCATTACCTGGTAAAATATTTAATTAAAGTAAACATTAGTAAATTACAGTTTATACCCATTACATTGGTAACAGAAGGCTGAAGGACAATATCCAGCATTGTTTTATTTGGCTAAAAATATCACAAAATTAGAGGTTTTCATTGGTGGAATTTGTTAGTTTAGTCAAGCACAAAATCCCACTTTTATGCTGCCAAAATGATTCTGTTAACGATGGCTTCAGTTACCCCCAAGGCAACAAACTGCAATTTCATGTGGGAGTAAAAGTAACAGGGATCTCCCATGGTGTAAGTTCAAGAGGGGAAACATTCTCAGACTGGTAATCTTTTACCTTATTTCCTCTATTATTTTTGAAATCATAACTTTTTTTTTTTTTTGTTCTCGCCAATTTTTTTCCCAGCCAGAAACACATTCCCCTCCCGTAGTTCACCCACCTCTACTTCTCTGGAATGAGTATAAAATATTCTGATCCAAACTGTCGCCTCCGCAATCCCGTCCGCATGTCAGTAATTTCAATGCCTGGGCGGGTGGCAGGCAGTCCATTTTGTGAACCACTTGATACCACAAATGAGGCTTGTTAAGGTCTGCAGTGATTTGCCCCCATACAAATTATTAGAGGTGTTAAAAGGGCAGACATCAGAGGACGCTTAAGGTAATCGCAGGCGATGATCAGTCTGACCGCATTGGACACACGTTCAATTGAAATGAGATGAAAAACTGGCTCTGGACGTGTTGGCGTCATGGAAACACCCAGTTTTTTTGCATCAGTCTGCTGGTTTTGGTTGACACTAATGGGGATGTATGTCAACTCATAGTCTCCTGATTTCCAGCAGTCAATTAATGTCAAGAGGATTGTTTTAATGTGCCTTACTGCTGAGTGGTTTGATTCAAAGTGCAAAAACAAAAAGGCCACTACATTGAAATGTTGAAGCAAATCAAAATGTTTGCTATTTGGGAAATCTGTTGGTAATTGACAGAGTGGGAGTTATGACTTTACACTTTGCTTCATTTGAACTTTTTATGGATCAAATAAAAATATAAATAAATTTGAGGTAACAAATCTCACTGGCATTATTCATGTTATCGATTGACCATTTAAATGGGGAATCGAAAGAACTTTTACCAAGACCTTGATTGAAGTACAATTGACTTCACTACTCTTGCATACATGTGCAACTTTGTTTAGGCTAGGTCTAATTTTGCTTCTACTGAAATTTGGGTCCTTACCTTTAAAAGACCCTGGCACATTTTGAAAATAGTGCGCCCTCAATTTTTTCAAAATCGATATTTTTGCATGGTTGTAAGGCTTTTATATACAAAAGCCCTCAACCGAAATGATTAAGACAAATCCGCTTCCTTATGGGTAACAGAACGATTTTATAATTTAACGTCGCCGGCGCCGTTAATTCAGCAGACGAAAAAAATGGCGTTTAACACAGAACAACGCATGCCGTATGCATGTTTCCCACGCTATGCACACTGTGTGATCGTTCCCCTATAAACTTTGTGGTTTTAATATCAGTGAGTACGAGTCAAAAATATTCATGTAATATACACATTTGTTGATTAAAGTTATGGAAAACTTAAAAGTTGGCCTACAAATTACCTACCTGGATGTCTTTATCCTTCATATCAATGCCCTATCTGTTTTGGGGTTATGTATTTTATGTGTAACATATATCTCTGTTATTCCAATGGCCTAGCACTATCATTGAGAGCAATGCAGAATTTCATATTTTTGTGAAAACGTGCCAGTGCCGCTTTAAGCATATACAAAAAGCCTAACCCTAGTGCTAACCGTAGAACATTTTCCGGATATTATCCTATAGGAATTTCTTAGAGATGATTTAATTTGCAGGTCAGATTAGGCAAAACCCACTAAGGCTAAAGATTCAGATGATACAAAAATCTCAACTTTTTTAGAAGGTGGGGATGAGATTGTGGATCACAAAATGCCCTTTAACCCTGGAATTTTTTGCTGATTATTATATAAATGTAGAAGCAAACTTTGAGCCAAAATTGAGCACATTTGAAAAGTTTTAATCAGAATGAAAGTGGTGGCACAAGAATTCTTTTTATGGGGGGGGGGGGGGGGGTAAAAAAAGGCAATTTTCCCTGGTGTCACCACTGGGCAGAGTGAACATTTAGAACATTTAGACATCAGCGACATCCAGACTTCTATTATAACACTAGATGGCAACACCAGCTCAAAAGCCGTAACCATCTTTTTTTTCTGAGTCAGTGTGAAGTTTGTCACATATGGCATCATGTTGTAAAAAAAAAACATGAGTAGAAACGAGACACAGTCATCAGCCGAGCCTCTTTTATACAGGCGACTTTGATTTCCATTACCACTCCCTAGACTAACTGTGTACCATTTTTCAAAGGAAAGACCAGATCAGTAGCAACTGTGGACAATTGAAGCAAGGATACCAGTTATCATGTGTCATATGGGGGGTTATCTTTTTCTGATACCATGCACTGCCTAGAACTCGACACCATGATAACACTCTTGCATAGCCTATTGTCCATTAATTATTTCCCTTTCCATGAAGCCAGTGGAATAATTGCAAATATTAATGCTGTTTTTTGTCCCCAAATTAAATCAGGTGGCAGAAGATAGATACTGTACCTTAGTTCTTTGTAAGTTTAGAAATATTACTGAAGTTGTTGAAGTAGATTGGACACATAAAATTAGTTTGGGTAATCAAAACATAAAGAACATGTTTTCCACATGTTTCTTTTGTAACATTGATTTAAAAGAGTTGGCCATGCCTGCCATGCAAGCATATTGAATGATTTTTGTCCTGATTATGGACGAAGTGGGTATCTGCTACAGCCGACTGTGCCCAACCTTTTTGACACAGGGGCTGCATTGGTTGATCCACACCTATTGGCGGCTGGCAAGCAATAAGGGGGGGGGGCTCAAGTTTTGGTTTATGACTTGCTCCGAGAATCTGGAAGTAGGACCCATATCTATACCAATTTTTGCTGAAAACGGGACCATACCCCAAAGATGCCGATTTTGGAGCACATTTAACATAAATTTTGAAAAAGTTTGGCTTCCAGTTGAGGAACATTTGATAATCTTCCCACAATTATTTTAGAAAATTTTGGTTCAGATAAGGATGCAATTGTGACTAATTTTCCAATGATGTTTAGAAAGTTTTTCCGTTTCAGATGGAGGAAATTAAACTAATTCAAATGACATTCTTTTTTAAATCTATTATATCAATATTTATGCATTTTATTTTTTCTTGGAGTACCTCACGCGGCCCGCATGCGAGCTCTTAGCGGGCCGCAAATGGCCAGCGGGCCCCAGGTTGGACACCCCGCCCTGTTCTACAGTGTTGTAATGTCCAGAGGATTACAACGTAGCATGCTCCTGCCTCACATGGCAAATTGGAACTCACCACCTGATAGTTGTTGTGACTGATTCGATTAAAATTTGGCAGTAAAAACACAGTTTTGAGGACTTTCTCTATTATGGGCCTGTCACCTTTTGTTTGGTCCCGGGACCTGTACCAACTGCTGGTGGCCCCAGCCTTATACCCCAGAAGAGTTCGCTTGCTATGCCAATGAATAAAAAGGTCCTTTTGTTTCTGAATAGACCTCCTAAAGACTTCAACTAACCCATAATTGCCTGAAATTTATTTTGGATATCAACTTAGGTAATTTAATGCAAGTACAAAATTAGGGAATTCATGTGGAATATATTTGACTTTGGGATACTTGAACAGTGGACTTGTGACTTGGTAGCACATACATTTCAAAGATGTCAAAATTGTATTTATATTTCTGAAAAGAAGTTGTGGTGTGGAGATTTGATCTAATCTGAAAGAAATACAAAATTGCAAATTTCTCACAAGAAATCCCCAGAAAGATTCTCTGTTTAAAAAATTAGACATACATAAATACCCATAGTGATGTTGTCTTTCTCGAGTCAGTGACGTCAAAACAATATTCAGTATTCGCAACATTGTGAACATTGACTGAAAGCTGTTTAAAGTTGGCCACACATAGATGAGTGAAATAGCTGCCTGAACAGGCAGACATGTTGCCAATCAGTGACTCTTGAAGCTTAAATGCACTATAGCTAAATAGTTCAGATGATGTCAAATCTACACTCTTTGTGAGATGGGGTGGGAAGAGGTGGAGAGAAGCAAGATAATGGAGCATGCAATGTCCCCTTATGTAAAGTGAAGGTTATCCTTTACAATAATTTTGTGGTGCCTTTATTTTGTCCACTTTTCACATGCCAAGAAGCTACCAGGAATCTGACAACACAAGAAAGTAGTAATTTCATTATAGACCCTGGACCCAAAGAAATAGGCCTAAAAAGTTGTGATTTAATACATCTGCGTGAAGTGCACCAGCAAAAATAGTTACATTTATTTTTTACTATAAATTCCTCAAATTGCAGGGATAAAGGACACTTTTTTGGGTTGAAGGTCCATATTTTGCACCAAAAAAATCTACATTTTGAAAAAATCTGAAAAATGTGATTATGGCCCAGCAAACAGGAAATGCAAGTTAGCAAATATTAAAAACAAACCAAAATTCTTTAAATCCCAAAGTGTGATAAAATTAATCGTGTGAAAATGATTACTTTCACAGTGTCAAACATGCTGTAAAGCCGCGGTGACAACTCAATCAGTAGGTTATCGAAGCCACTCATGTGGCAATTGCTAATGCAGCCCCTGTCCAGGTCTAATTTGTGAAAGAATTCAACTAGCCAAGCCCACACAACATAGTGCATTACCACCCTTAAAGGAGAACCGGTACAATGAATAATATAAACAATATACACTATAAAATAATTATGACCACATATCGAGTGGTTTCATAGAAAAACGAATTATTATAATATACAATGAATTAAACCAATTCGAATCTGACCATGTGCTATTTAAAAATCGCGCTAGTGTATAACGTGTTATGCGATACGATCGGCACGTTTAGGTCATACATGCAATAGTAAATACACAGTAATGACTGATCATGGAGGGAAGATGTATGACGCTACGTGAGCGTCCGTATCCATAACACAAATACATATCCCATATACAGTTGCGCGAATTTTCAAATAGCACGGCATGGTCAGACAAAATGCTTTTAATTCCGTTTTTTATGGTTATTATAATCCGTTTTCCCATGAAAACACTCCATACGTGTTCAATAATTGTGTTTATAGCGTATATTATGCAAGTTATTCTTGGATACAGGTTCTCCTTAAGCCAGAGGGGGCATGTCGTCATTGTGGAATGAACTGCTATGTTTTGATCAATTTGTTTATGAAACCCAAACAGTGTGGTATTATAGCACAAGCCAAACATGGCATTGTGGATTTTGTCCATTCTATAGCTAGAAAAAGTCAGGATAACAGGTATATATTGTCATGTGAATGTAAGAAGGTCATAAATGCAATAGCTGCCTGTCAGAAATTCCCATCAAACATACAATTATGCTAATTCTTTGATCGGTGCCTCTTTAAATGGTTCTTCAGGTGACACAGTCCCCGGAAAAAGAACCATTTCAAGGCACGGACTCAAAATAAATGGAGTATCTCAATACATGCAGACCCACAAGTGCATCACATAGCGCTATTGCACTACGACCTCTTTGCACTCACATGACAATATATTCCTCAAAGGGAAATTATTTCAGCTAGGAGCCATTTTAATTCCTTCACACATGGATTTGAAAAATTTCCCCTGAATTGTCGATTGAGTTGGGCAAGGGGCTATGGGACAGATGTGAAACAGAAGCTAGCTCAGTGAAGAGTTTGATTAAAGACCCTGTTATGTCTAGAAAAAGGTCTTGTTTCCATGGTGATTAATACCCATGATTAGTTAATCTTATCAAAGCACAACTGCAAAAGAGGGCAGGCACATTCACACTTTATAAAGGTGAATTTAATTCAAATATATATTATGAATAGGCATGTATGCCTAGTTTGCTCCTGTATTTTCCTTTAAAACAAAAAAACTCCTTCATTTTGTGCTTTCATGATTTAGTCAATGTGTGCATGTCAATACGATGCACAAACACATTCTCTTAGTTTAAACACATTCCCCCAAGACCTGTTCACACCAATGACAGAACACAACACATAGAACACTTAAAAAAGTATAGGTAAAGGGAAATCAGAGTCCTCATCTCCCCCTGGTCATTCTCTTTCGAAGCGATTGGCCAGTCGCCACCAGAAAGTTGCTGTAGGTGGATCAAGACACCTCCTCTACAGCGAGTCTGTTACCTCCCAAACATTGTGATATATGCGGACCCATTTATACACCTGGGTAGAGAGGAGTAATTGAAGGTAAAGTGCCTTACTCAAGGGTGGAACACATTGGCCACATTATAGGGCTCGATCTCACAACCTTTGGCGTGGGGTCTCAGGCACTTTATCCACTGGATAACATGCCAGTGGATAAAGCTGTTAGTGCACTAAAACCTAAGGCAAAACATAGCTATCACGGATCACCACCACTTTAATCATTTGAAACACAAGTTTATTTTTCAATTCTGTCTTTTTTGTAAAGGATTAGCAGCGATTGCTATCCGAAAACATCGAAAAAATCATCAAAATTCATATTTTATATTTTTGTTGCTGGGCTGGATATGCGAACGTAACCTGCAAGTGGTTGGCTTGAAATCCGCGATTAAAGACAAGGCAGTCTCTTTTATCTGATTCTTAATTTCTAGACGTGCCGTATCCACAATTCCGAATTGAGAACACAAAAGCCTTTCACGGGGAATATCACAAGATTTTGACATGAAACACAAACATATTGATCCTTGTTTATTCTGTACTGGTGTAAACCACATCAGCTGTTTAGTGCAGATTTTGAGACGCCGTAGCTGTATGTCTATTGCGGGAAGACGGTATGACCAAAATTGCTCAAATACTTCATTTTTCACTATTGGTGTTTTTTTTTATATTAAGCCAGTTATATGACATTGTACACATTAGCCCTGATTTATAAGTTAAAGCATCATTTCCAACCATTTTTTTCGAGTCTCTCGCATTATCACTGCTAATCCCTTTACAAATGAAAAATTGCCAAATAATGATGCAAAGCAGGACTCTTTGCCAAATCTGAATGGCCTCTAAAATGTCCTATGTTGTCTTGAACATGTAGACATCAAGTGTGACAGAGTAGTATGTACAATATGCTGCACATGCTCAACACTAGAGAGCTTGAATTTTTTGTACTTGGGTTCAGCAGCTGCAAAAAGTTCATCACCACATAGAGAATGAAAGAGTTCACTACCACATCAAAGTGACATTGCTCCCTGCTCCATTTTGATACTTTGGAGTTGTGAGCTATTGTGGGGATGCATTGCAATGAGTGGGGTAGCTTGCTGCACTACTTCGAGTTTGTTTTTAATTGATATCTAAACTTTGATAGAACAAGACAAACAGAAAAATAATCCAATCCCTTTGTGGATACAAAATTTGGTTAACTTGCAAACATATGAGTACCTAGCGGATCTTCCTTCTTAACCCCCCGCCAGGTAGTCTCCCCTCATTTTTATGGACATGTTATCCCATCATTTCTCAGTTAGTCCCTCTGTTGTTCACAAAAGAGTAATTCTCCTGAAAAATTCTCTCTCTCCCACTCCCAAGTTTTATCATGGACGATCACTGGGGGTGAAATGGGACGATATCACTGCATGTAACTAATATCTGGTAACGGTATATAAACACTGTCGAGGGATAGCCCACATTTTAAAACCGCATTCAACATAATCTCAAATCAGTGGCTTTTGTGACTTCTGTCACTAGTGAACTAAATAAGTCTCTTCTAATGTCCATGTCGTGATCGTGCTCGGTGGGGAACCAGTCATTTCAAAAATCATTCTCGTGTATAATAACACATTCGATGTTCAGCACAAACATAAGAATCTTTCTGCCAATTTAAACGCAAGATGCATACAACGTGTAGGGCTAAGCGCGATGACATTTCAGTCCTCCCATTTTCAGCACGCTTGGCGACCCATCTCGCCGATCAATAACATCTGGTCAGACGAGTCTCGGAGTCCATCTGTTCCAACAAGTAAAAGTTCATCTCCAGCCTATGAGATAACACACTAGTCAAAGACAAACAGCAAAGTCCTCCTCGTGGGCCATACAAGACCAACTTTTAACAGCAAATGCAGAGTGATTTTTAACAAGCCTCAGGTTGTAAGCCTAGGTATTTGATGGTGACGATGGAGATTTAGAACTCACAGCACATGGCAATAGTTTCAGTCACAAAATTACATGTGAAATCAAAGTTCTTTAAGGCCACTGATATTTTTTGCCCCAACAATGTTATAATTTTTACGGTGTAACTGGAATGAGCGATTGATTAAAATTAGAATTTCTCTTCCTGTGGTTCAGTTGGATTGGATAAATGAACGGTGATAAAACCCTTGTCCCTTCGGAGCGGATGTTAAACCATCGGTCCATGTCACAGAAAGCCATATGATTATCCCTGACTGTTCCAATTCTGACGGTCCTACTGAATGGACCCCAAATGGAGATAAGCTTCCTGTAGAGGCTTTTTCTTGGGCTATCAATGACATTGGCCAAATAAATAACTAAAAAATCACAAACTGTGGGCCATAATTTCTTGGACATAACAAACATGTGCGTTGTTCTTTGCGGTAACTGCGTCTACGTGTAACCCGATGGTGCGCCGGTTTGGCGGGGAAGGAGGCGTACATTCTAACTGTCCAAGAAATTATGAGCCAGAGTATAGGCTTCAGGACAAACCTTTACCTTTTTATGTTAACCCTTGAGTACTACCACCTTTCTTACGGTACCTCTCATTGGCTCATTACATGAGATAACATGATATACCCCTCTGAATAACCAATCAAAAGATGCTTTATACACTTTTAAGCTTTTCTTTCCATGTCTCTGATTGTCTATTAATAGGGATTATGACACAATTAGCCAATCAAATCAGTTGTTAGTGCCCATGGGGTTAGTGGCTGTGGCTAGTGCTCATGGGTTTAGCTCTTCACTGTGGTAAATACTTCAGTGAGTAAGTTTATGGGGACATATTTTGTCAATTTAAAGCAAATTGAATCAAAATAATTTTCCTTGAAAATCCATCGAATATGCCTGAAAATAATCATATTGTGTCCATTTTGGATTGCACTCAACATCACCAGAATTGAGAAACACATAAATGTAATGGTTTGCTTCCCTCATGGCTTTCCTATCAGATTCATATCAGACTTTCCAGAAGAATGCCATGATTTGAGGAAATTGAGTAAGAACCAGAGCAAATAAGACGCAGATGTCTATGCTTAATAATCAAATCTTGTAATTCGTATCATCTTGTTTGTAATTATCTGAAAATTGATTGTGACCGAACTCCAAGGTAAGGCCTAAAGATTTTTTATTGTTCCCTACTTTTTAACCCAGATTGACATGAACATTACTGACCCAATTTAGAAAATTTCAGAATTTTTGTCTTTGTTTGTTTGCTTTTATTTCAAGTAGAAGTGTAGAAACTACTTAAAGTTGTATTTCTGATTCAAGTAAGGTATTAGGCCTAATTAAAGTAATACAATCATATAGTCCTATCAGCTTTAGGTAGTCTTTTAATGTTAGGCAAAACAAAAAAAAAACAAGTTTGTTTCCAGAAGTTCAAGCACATTTTGTTTTTTGGAGCCATTTCACTATATAAACTGAGAAAATTCAATTTTTTTTGTCTGGACAAAAAATGCCTCAGAGATAGAAAATTTAATTCAAAAAAGAAATGCATTTTACATTTAGGTTTTGGGGCTACCTACTAGGAGAACATCATTGTAAAATAAAAGTATTGGGGAAGAGAAGCAAAAATAAGGCCAAAAAAGAGTTTGCCTCAGCTTTCTGTAGCTCAAAATCCTAAGTGCTGTGCATGTTTTTTAGTCCAAAAAGCTATGTGCTACATTGATATTCTTTCCTTTTGGCATTTATAGTCAACTTTTTTGGGCCACTTTGTGGTCTAATTTTCTCTTTTTCCTTGACTAGTTACACAAAAATCTCTTGAAAACCTAAAAATTAAGGCCAGTAATAAAGTGATTTTTTTTTTACACCTATGCACACGGGAAGCTGAGACGAACTTTTTTCTTGGCTGATACTTAAATATAATCATATTACAGGGCACAATGTTATCAGAGGTAAACTGCCAGACTTTGATAAAGATCCTGCTGTTGGATTGAGATAACAGGTCCTGTATACATTTTAAAAATCACAAGAGACCAGAAAGGGTCCATTGATTACGATTTATGAATATACTCAAGGTATACTTCACAACCGGACCTGAGTATACTCAAGTTTTGAAGGACATTCAACCTAATGTCCAAGTTTGCTTCTTTAAAATGCAAACTACACACACTGGCCAAAAGTATTGCAACAATCAGAAAACAAAATTCATAATCACAAATTGATTTCAAATTATACCATGGATTCTTGACCACACATCATGTATTAAATGTCAAAGTTGTGCTTTTCATACAGCTGTCATCCCCCAGAATCCAAGAGGGTGAAAACGTTTGATTTTGATTGTCATGTTTCCTAAATATGGCGGATTCAAGAAACTGCAAACGATAACTTATCAATTGCACCCCAAAAGGACTACAGGCACAGAAACAAAAGAAATGGCTTCAAAATAGTCACTTAATGATTTGTATGGGTTCGTTAGGGTTTACTTAAATGTTTACCAGAGAAAATCTGAATGGTTGTTTGGACCAGAAAAGGATAAGGTCAATGGAAGACAGTGGTCTTTGAAACATTCGGGAAATTCTGAGACATCCGAAATGCAATTGGAATGATAAATCACATGGTTTACATAAATCATGCCTAATGACACGTTTCACATTGCATGACAAAGATAACAATATCAACAATGCGATTAAAAAGTTGTTTTCAAGTTATCACGTGACAATTTTTCTTGCCATTAAATTTCCAGAGACCAACAGTGATAGACGTGCTCACATCTTTAATTGACGTTATCTCATTTCCGGTCCATACAACCACTTCGATTTTGCCCTAAACATTTACAGTAGACCCTAACAAACCCGTACAATTCATTTAGCGACTATTTTGCAGCCATTTGACGTTCCTGTGCCCGTATTCCTTCTGGAGAACAATTGGCAAGTTATCATTAGCCAGCTCCTTTAACCCGCCATATTTAGGGAACATGACAATCAATTTAAACGTTTTTCAGGCTATTTGATTCTGGGAAACAACACCTGTTTAAGAATCATAACTTTGACAATAATTACGTTATGTGCAGTCGAGAACTCCTTGTACAATTTTAAACCATTTTTCAAAGTAAAATTGTTTTTTCTGCATGTTGCAATACTTTTGGCCAGTGTGTGTATATTGTCATGTGAATGCAAGAAGGTCATGAGTGCAATAGCTGCCATGTGACATCTGTGTGCTGCCAACTCTCAATTCATCTTTCCTTGAGTCAGTGGCTCTTGAATGGGTCTTCAGGTGACTGAGAACCATTTCAGGTGACTGTGAACCATTTCAAGAGCCACTTACCAAAGACTTAGCACAGTAGTATGTTTGATGAGAATTTCTGAAAATGGTAGCTATTGCACTTGCAACCTGCTTGCACTCAGACAATGACAATGATCATGATGATAGAGCTTATTGTAAGCAATGGGGGATTTGGGTTTTCATTGTTTCCCCCACTTTCCCATATAATAGGAAAAATATATAAATGACTAAATTGTACTTTAATTTCATGATTTTCACCCATCAGAAATTCATTTTACTCTTTCCCACCCATTTATGAAACTTGCATTGTTGACATGTACTGTTAGTGAAAAACAGTGCAATAGTGGTATCTGAGGGAGAAGAATGAGAAATGGCTCCCCCAAACCAAACCTTGCCCCAAGAACTATAAAAAATATGAAAAAAGGAAAAAACAATTGTAGAAATGTGCACAAATTTAATGAATTCCCCCAATTCACTTCCCATCCCCCAAAGGGGAAAAATATGGTATTACCAGTACTGCAACACCATCAATTTTGTAGTGCAGAGTTAATCAAATTCAAAAAACATTTTTAAATCACTAAGGGGCCCAGCTTATGCTGTCGCCACAAATAAAAAATAATCTAGAATGAGCTAAAAATGAGTACAAACATGACTATATTTAGGTCAGAGACACTGTTGATCCTTTGATCACATAATGGTGGCAGATCATTGAAGGAAATCACCAAATCTAGTCACTCGCTTGAGGGCTGCCAACTTTGGCATCAAAAAAATTCTGCCAAGATACATCATGTTGATCCATGAGCAGAGTGCTAACTCAATCAGTCATCGTTCACTCACAGGCACCAATTGTTATCACTTATGTTTCAAACAATATAGACATAGTTTCAAGTCAAGAACTTCGTCACAACGACAGGAAGTCTTAGAGGGGCATAAAGGCCGATTTGATCGCAATAATGTGTGGATTTCATCCACGCTCTACACCATTCATTTCCTGAGCCCAATTCCCAGTCTGGCTGTGCTTGTGTAAGAGGGTTCTTCCTCTTTAACACTTTGTAAGCTGCAGAATTCCTAAGGGTAATCATATTTTGTCCACAGTAGGCAACAGTCCAAATATTCAGTAATAATTAGACATTTTGATTATCATACGGCATGCGGCATCAGCATAGAATGAATTCAAAAGATTCATGCTTAGTCTTGGATCAGAGTACTTTGAAATGCCCTTCTCTCCAAAGAGACACCTCCTCAAATTTGTCAAGGACATCCTCCAAATTAAAATAATCACTTACATAAAGGAAGGCCATATTGGATCTAAAATGAGTAATTTCAAAATTGTGTAACCTTACTCTGTACATGTTTTGATCTTCCTTCCATCCAACAGGTTTCCCCCGACTGAGAAACTAAACTGGAGGGGGGTGGCACATTCCCCCTCCCCCACCCCCTTTGCGCACACCACTGATAGCCTCCCCCAATTATGCAACATGTAAAATAGTGTTAACACATGCATGTCAAACAGGGCCGTACGCAGGATTTTTTACGGGGGGTGCGGGTCTTCGAAAAAGTGGACCTTTTTTGGAAAAAATGGACCTACCCCCCCCCTAAAATGGTCCTTTTTTGGACGTTTTGAACATGTCATCACCAAAAAGTGGACTTTTTCGTCAAAATTTCTCTAAATTTTGGACATTTTTATCAAAACAATCAGCAAAAAGTGGACCTTTTTCCCCTTTTGTGGAATTTGGGGGGGGTGCGACCGCACCCCCGCATCACCCCTGCGTACGGGCCTGATGTCAAATGATCCTCATGCTGTTGCTTGACCGATTTTATACTCCAAATTATTTCAAATTTGAGTAAAGTTCTCACAAACAAATGAAATACAAATCTTAATAGTGTTTCAAGAATGTTAAAGACTGGCAGTGTAATTAGTTGCCATGTGAGAATTTAATTTGGTTGCAAAACATGAATATGCAATATTTTTGTAAGATTCTTGACCAAGATTCAATTCTTAAAATGTTAAAGATTTTTTTTTTTCATTTTAAAAAGAAGCGGTGATTTTCAGAACATTCTGCAAAACCATCTGAAATCAGCACCAAATTGATTTTGGAATCCAGACAGATTTTAAAAGTGGCACTGGCACATTTTCACAAAATATGAAATTTCTTCAATTGCTCTCAAATGATAGTCTAGGCCATTGGAAGAATAGAGATACATTTACACATAAAAATAACATACTCAAAAACAGATGGGACGTTAAAGGGACACGCAGCGATTTGCTAATCCAAAACATCGAAAAAATCATCAAAATTCATATTTTTGTTACTGGCGTGGATATACAAACATAACCTGCAAGTGGCTGGCTTGAAATCTGTGTATTAAAAACAAGGCAGTACTTTTTATCTGATTCTGTAATTTCTATACGTGCGTATCAAAATTCCGACTTGAGATCAAAAAAGGCTTTCCCGGTGAATATCCCAGATTTTAAGCGTGATATCGTGCACCATGATCAATACAGTTTGATCTCAAACACAAACATTATTGATCTTTATTTATTCTGTAATGGTGTAAACCGCAATCAGCTGTTTAGTGTAGATTTTTGAGACGCCATCGCTGTATGTCTATTTGCTGGAGCGGTTTGACAAATTTCCTCAAATACTTCATTTTTTCACTATTTTGTGGTTTGTTTCTATATTAAAGCAGTAATATGGTATAATGCACCTAGAATTGAGATTGAGAGTAAGTCTGTCTTTCAAAAGGGTATGCATTTGAAATGGAACAGCCCAAGTGTTGCTTTTTGGACATGCTCCAAAACAATTCTACATGTTTTTATACCTGGGTCCTCTTTTATTACTTTTATCTAACAGATTCTTCATAAGAGGTGTTACAGACTTAGTAAGAATCACTATTCTTAGATTCACTTAAAGATTAATTTGTTTGCATGAATTTGTCTCACTCGTGTCAGCAAATGAATGAATTTGAAACCACACAGCAAATAAAGGTAGAATATATGAATTTAAGAATCCAAATTCAGTGCTGCATACTGTGTGTTAATTCCAGACTTGAGGACCTGCTTTGTGGTTTCATTCATAATACCAGAGTCATATTTTGCCTCTCACAAACTTAGAGAACTTATTTTCTTTGATGATGGATTAATTACAAATTAATATGTTGTAAAGGAGGTGAATTGAAAAATAATCGAAATGTCTCAATATAATTAGGGTATTGGACCAAAAAGGTTCTGAACTATTCTGAGGGTTTTATGCTAATCTTAGAGGGTTCTTTAAAGGACCTAAAGGGCTCATTAGAACTCAAAGAACCTTTTAAAAACTATTTTGAGAGAGGGTTCTACAGAGAAAAAGAAGGTTATAAGTTGAACTTTTATTTTTAGATGTACCTTATTAGAAAGGATATCACTATGCTTTTTCTGTAGGCCTACTACCACTCTGTACCTGTGTACATCCAAATAGCAGAAAAAGAAAGTACATTGGCTTCACCTAGGGTGTAGGCCTAGCAATGTCAGCAGGAATCAATATTAGTTGGTGCAAATGGGGGTGTTAAAATAAATCCTGCATCCATCCATAAGTTAATGCTATTAACATGTTATAAGTGATAGGGATCAACTGCAAATATGTTTTTTCAGTATTTTTCTTTTCTTTTTAGAGCAACTTATTTCCATACATATTCTTGTAAAAAGATTGCATATAAGCTTATTTAGTAAGTTTACCAATTTGTCCCCACCGCAGTAAAAATTTGAGTGGGTATATTTCCGTCTTGTCATCAGCCTACCAAGTACCAAGTCATAGCTCAATATTTTGTGGAACAACTATTTCTTTATAAAACTGACTTTAAATGCATTCATGACATCCTGGAAGCATTTCTGGAAAAGTCCACACACTGTGCAGTCTCCTGGGGATACTCAACACAAATGACTATATTTGACCTTTTCAGCAAAAAGTGGACCTTTTACCCCTTTAGTGGATTTTTTTTGGGGGGGGTATGACCGTATGGAGGCATGCCGCAAACATCGGTCTCATTTTCAGCCTTCTGGTATATCAATGATCCCCTTTTATACCAATTTTGGTATAGAAATGGGTCGTTTTTTCCAAAATTTCTCAAATTTGTTGGAAAATTTCTAATTTCCTCAATCTGAAGCCAAATTTTCTAAATTTGCTTAAAATGTCAAATTTTGAGGGAAAAATGGCAAATCTGTGTTAAATTTGGCCCAAAATTTGCATCTCTAGTATAGCTGTGGGTCCCTCTCTTGGCAAAAATTGGTATAGTAACTCGGGGTCCTAGTTCCAGTTGGAGGCATGTCCCTACCCAAACCAAACTTGAGAACCCCTCCAGGCTCTAGCCACCATATTTGAAACAAAAAAATTAGCGAAACTATGACAAGACAGCCCCTGCCTTGACATCCTGCAACTCCTAAAAAACTTGGGTATGGAATGGTGGTAACATTTTGGCATACATTAACTTATATTTAGCCTTCTCCTGTGGGAGTGAGTTGGCACAGTATTTCTTCCTTAGCTTTCCTCTCTTAAGGTGCAAGTTCAAATCCCACATGGGGGCTATGGCAACACTATGTGTTCTTGGTTTCCGCTCCATGCTCACTCTTCAGTTCTCTTTTAACTCAGTTTTCTTGAATTTAAGTAAAATTTTGTTCTTTTGAAATAAAACTATTCCATTGGTAAAATACTTTGCTGATGTGCTGATATTTCATCAGGCAGTGCACAGAAGATACAATCATTACGCCATCAAGTTTTCGAGCAGCACCTTCAAAAGGCGCGATTCATGCCACAATCATTTTGTGATAAAATGAGGGTTTGGTGGCATCGTAGTTCCACCACTATAGTGCTTTTACCTTCCTCGTGTCAATGAGTCAGTGTGTAATGCAACGGTCACAGCATTAAATCGCGAGCATTGATTCAAAGCACAGGCGTATGTACACACACATATAAAGGCTGTGCACAAATATAAATTCAAAACAACTGTCTGAATGCACTGACATCACTAGCTCATAAAGGAGGGTAAATGAAGTATAACATCTACATGGTGTGAAGCTATATTGGTGATCCTGTGTGGCAAAGTGTTTAAAGGGCCTGATGTGCTGAAAGCAGGAGGTCCCGGGTTCAAGTCCCTGGATTTTTTTTAAGGGTGCATCTGCTTGTGTATGTCAAGGGTGTCCACTAACCCAACGTTTAAATGTTCTGGTGTGTGATGCGCCTTCCTTCCTTCCTTTCTCTTACCAATATACACACATCATATGAATGAAACCTAAGGGTATTGAAGTATTTAAAGGGGGATAGCCCAATTTAAGTATATAAAGTTTTTCATCTTGATAATACGGCCTTCACCCCAAAACCTCACCTGTAAAGTTTTGCGCCCGATACTTCAACCTGTTTTGGTGTGAGAGCTAAAAATGTGATTTTGTAATCCCCATAGAGTACTGTGTAAAATTAATATTGGTCGCCCAAAATGGGTTACATTTTCGCTCATAACATCCAAACCAAACATCCTTTAGTCCCAAGATTTCACAGGGTAAATGAGAAAAACAGTAGCTTTCTTCAGATATCAAACTTTTGGCCTCTTCCAGTAACATTTCTGGTAAAATCTGGCATTCTGGGGACAAGGCTATATGCAATTGGACCATGGCCCTTTAAAATGTTGCAATGTAAAACCTCAAGGCATTTGATATCTAGACATTTGTAAGTTGGGACAGGGAAAGTTGTTGCGAGAGTCAATTGCATTTCTCAATGTGATTGTCAGCATTCAGGATAGTTGACACCCTCAGACTCAAATGTCATTGAATTTTAAAATGTTATGACAGACTACCTACAAATAAAACATACTAGCCTGGAGCAGTCAGTATGTGACACTGTGTGGTCAAATAAATAGCTTTTTGTTGATGTTTACTTTGTTTAATAGTCAACAAAAGTTGTATGTTTAGTGGTGTTTCATGTCAAGCATTTGATTAAGAGTCACAACTGATATGACCCAAAAAATAGTTACCTGAGATGAAACCAAAGTATCAGATTGAAAGCAGTAATAAGTTGAATCTTAGTTTTGTTTTTCCGTTTTCATTTTAGTAGGCATTACAACAATAAGTACACATGCATTGTATGTACGTTTACGATGTGAATCCAACCCTTTCATACAAACCTAAATGCACTCACTGTATACACTGTAATGCTGTTTAAATGTTTTGAACAACTTATGGTATCCAGTTTAAATAACTTTTGATAAATAACTAAATTTGACAAAATGGCTGACTGCAGTGAATCAGAGATTTCGAAATAGAACTCTGTGTGTAGTAATTAAAAATTGTTATCTATATAGAACTAAAGATAGTCACCTAAAATACTAATTCCAGAGATGGAGATGAATCAGATTTTCCGTTTTCATGCAGTAAATATTTATGCACAGTATAACAGTGCCATAGGATGCCATGTATAACAAAAATTCCGGACCTGGAATTTTATAACAAAGGAATTTCACACAATTATTAGTATTATGAACAAGCATTATGTATATACTAGTATGCAAAAACACAAATTTTTTTTTTTTAAATTGAGTGCGCCCTCATCGGGAAATCTCCAAGTCAGCCTTTAAGCAGGGCACTTGAACAATCCTGGGGTTCGTTCCCCAAAGTTGATGCGTAAGTTGTGTCGCAACTCATGCTCAGCACAAGCTAAGATTTCTATTAGTTGCGACTTACGTCTGTTCCCCAAACACCTGCTGAGATGGTTCTCATCTCGTGATGCGCATCAAGAGTTACGAACATTATAAGACTATTCTACTCTAAACCTATCGATTAAACGATTGGGAGTATTTGTGGGTGTAATGTGTGCGATAGTGCTTCGCTATTGTCATCACGTAATAGAATGTATTAAAAGATTAGTGACACTAAACAAGACAGGCATTATTACTCGGACGACCAGGCCTATCATATAAAAAGGCCGTCAGTACTGTGCACTGGTGTTCGCACAAGCAAAGCCGAAAATAACGAATATTGCAAATATAATGTAAGGTTTTCAACTGTACTGTCAGTTTTGCCTTTTCCAATTCCTAATATTTTAGGCCAGTCTGTATGGGGTATTGCTCGGAACAATAACAAAGTTTTTTTAAAGGTGGAGATTAAATCGTTTTCTTTTTTTAGAGTTGAAAAACATTAATTATCCCAGGTAAATGTGAGAAAAATGCATCTTAAAATAATTCCATCTATGCAAGTTAAAACAAAAGGTATGAGCAAGGGTATTCTGTACCTTACTATATTTACCAACATTACTATAGGTTCATGTAAGGACAAGATAGTTCTGCATCGTTTAGGGGAATATTTTCACCATTGGGTCACTTTATTTCCGATTTTTCTCATATTTTCATTGAGTTTAAAAAAATTACCTCTTCTCCCAAAAAAGTTTTGTATTCACTAAGTAGCCAAAATGGATGTTAATTTTGGATAGGGTTCCTTTTGACATATTCTGCATACATGCAGTGATCATCTTGCAATCTAAGTTATTTGATTGTTTATCGTAATATAATGTCTCCATTTGCTTCTTCCTCTTCAGTAGTAGTGTAGTAGTGGTGGTTGTGAAAAACATTAAAAAACAGGATTTCCTTTGTAGAAAATAATACAAGCTGTCCGAAAAGTAGTTTTGCCCACGTTTAAAATAATAACTTTATTTAGATATTGGCTACAGAAAAAATAAATAAATCTGATTTGAAAGCTTGATCCATCTTAAAAATTCCAAACATGTTACTGCAGATATAATTTCTGATACATATGTAATCACCAAGAATAAGATATCTTTAACTGCAAACCATACTTTTAAGTATAATTTACAAAAAAAATCTATTTATCAAGCTTGAATCAGTATGCCAATTTTAATTTGTATTGTTCTATAAACATGACAAATAGGCGTTAATGTTTTACTAGTTTCCGTTAATTTCATTCAAAACCTTGGGGACAGTCTGTATTTCATTTTTAACCTTCTTTTGCCTGAAAGGGGTAAGGTGGGTTTCTATTAATTCAGATTTGTCTTAGGGACCAATTTCTTCCTTACTTCAGCCTTACTTTCAATCAACACACCCAGGCAGTCGCTGCCAAGACGCGTCTCGTGTTTCAACTCCTCAGAAGGCTCGCAGGAACTGGATGGGGTGCATCCTTTGACACCTTAATACAGCAACTGTGCCTTGGCATACTCCACCGCTGAATCGCTGAACCAGTATGGAGTCACAGGGTACATTCACACAAGATTGAGGTCGTTTTGAATGATGCAATGAGACTTGTAGGGGATGCTTTTGGCGACGCCTGTAGAATACCTTCCAATTCTGTCTGGCATAGCTCCCGCAACTTAGGAGGAACCTTCAGACGATCAAGCTCGCCAAAAATGTGATGAACCTGGTAGCCTTAATCCCCACCAACACCTTTGAGGATCAGGGGAATCCACGGGAGCTCACTTTGCTACCAATCCATGCCCTGCAGCACAGTATACCTATCGATCATCCTGGATCAATGACGATGGTATGAGCAATGTCATCCTCTACTTTGAAACTAAAGCAGTTTGTGGACAGCCCATCTAGCAAGCCAAAAGGCTGTGGACCTGATAGGAAAGCAGGGGTCAACCTCACAGACTCAGAACTGGCGGTGGTCGGACAAAGATTGACTTCCTTCACAAGATCGGAGTAGAACCTTTCACCAAACTGAGATTGTGGGAGCAACAAACCATTAGCCACATAATAGATGACGGTGAGGTTACAAGTCCCCAGAGGAATCCAGCCTGATCAAAACGGATGATGAAAAACTATTCAGCTGGTTAAAGAAGGATCTTCCACTGTGATTTTGGACTTGCAACGAAAGAAACGAATTTCTTCCTCATATAGATCCGGACCACCGCCGCTGCCATGATTTGATTACATCCAAGCAAAATTGATATGAAAACGAGGTTAAAGAGTGATTGGAGATTTCAGTTTTTTTGGCATGAGAAGAAGCTTGTCCATAGTGCCTAATTAATCACTGTGTTAAAATAAGCTAAGCTCACATTGAAGTCCTTCATAAAAAAATCACAACTTTGTTAAAATTCTGGATCTGGATTTTTTTTTTTTTTTGGTTATACAAGTACATAGGCCTATAGTATCTTATGGCACTGTTGTACCACACATACATGTACACTGCATCAAAACGAAAAATCTGATTCATCTCAAACTTATGAATTAAGCATTTTAAGTGAATATCTTTGGTTATAGTTGACTATTTTTAATTAATACACGCAAAAAATTACGTTTCGGAATCTCTGAGACAGCCTTTAAAAGCTTACGTGTGTGTTAAGTCAACTCCCGAGTAGACGTAGTTTTGTGCGTTACATTTGGTTAGACTTAGTTCACAACTGCATTACGTGTCAGTTTGGGGAACGCGTGTAATGCATTAGTTGTGTACTAAGTCACAACTAGTATCGACGTAGACCTCAGTTGTAATGATTTTAGTTGTTAGGTAGTTCCGTACGAGTTTCGGGAACGCAGTATGAACTTAGTAGTGAAGTTACGCAGTACCTAGTATAAAGGTAGGCTACCAGTGTCGTAAGTGCGTGTTGGGGAACGGACCCCTGGTTGTTTAAAACTTTTAAACAACTTTTTTGTTAGTAGGTCTACTGAGGTAACCAATCATATAGCTCAAATATTCTCATATGGCAAAGGAAATCAAGTCAATAAAATGAGAAAGGTGCAACTCTTACAAAAATGCAACCAATTTCTAGCTCAAAGTGGAAAGCCACAAATTGCTATAAGGGTCACAGCAAAGGTTGCTTGAAGTTTTTCATAAGTATGAGATTTTATGTGCACTTCTTAACAACTCCATACATGAACAAAACTGTAACATCCACTTAAAAACATGGAAATACAACATCCACCCATTCCATGTCCAAATTTGATTTTATTAACTTTTCACCAATTACAGAACTGCAATGATAAACAAGAAACATTTTGGTGCTGGGCACCAATGTATGCCCCGCGCAATGGCAGAATTATTTAAAACATCCGAAAATAGCCAAGAACTGAGAGATAATAACATTTTCCAAACAAAAAATGCTAGTGTATGTGACTTTTATTGAAAACTGATGGTATAAATAGTGGTATCGTAAACTTAACTCAAGTTCACTATACTCTTGTTCAAGTTTACTATAGTATCTAAATAGTCGACTCGATCATCGTAACTGATGTCAGCTGTCAAGAAATTGTCAATATTTCTGAATATCAAATGATATAACCATTTTTTTTTTTTTTTTTTTTAACATGGAAATACAACATCCACCCATTCCATGTCCAAATTTGATTTTATTAACTTTTCACCAATTACAGAACTGCAATGATAAAAGATCTGGAAGTCCTGGGCTAGACTTGACTTTTTGCAGCCCCCAGTTTGTATCACTTGGGGAGTTCAAATGGGTAGGATTGGGAAAAATGGAGGATATAGGCATTATAGTACTCTGTGTTCATTATATGGTTCAAGTACTTTGTGAACTAGACTATGCCACAGATAATTTTTATTTTCCTCCTTATCAGTTATGTTATATTTATTATAATTTCATTATTTGTTTGGGGTCTGAGGCTACTACACTTTAAGTAAGCTAGAGGTGTTGAAAGATTATCATTTTTTATATGACCTGACCTGTGAATGGATCACAAAGGGCCTAAGGGCTATCCACGTGACAAATACTGTTATAGGGGCTTTTCGTGATCCACAGTCTCATTCCTCTGACCTAAAAAAAGTTGAGATTTTGTATCATCTGAACCAGTATAGCCTATTATTATGCATCAGAAGCTTCCGTGTGACGCAATACCGCAGTGCGATTAGCGCGTACCGCCCAACACTGCACAATACGCAAAAATATTGGGCACTCGCTTATGCAACTTGTCACGTAAATACTCTCATTTTATTGGTTTTGAAGCCATTTTAAAACTTTTTTGTCAACTCAGCTTCTTCTTGCATAATCATATTGGATGCCTTTTTGGGTCAATAACATAAAATATCACCCTCGCCAAGAAAATATCGGGCGAGTCGAAGATGAGCCCGATATTTGATCTAGGCTCGGGCGATATTTTCTGTTATCAACCTCAGCCATGGCAACTGTTTGTATATGGTGTTGGAGGGTCAGTGATATTTTCTTAGTGGGCTATGTCTTTAGTATATATTCCCTGTTTTAGGGCATTTTTATGTCTTGTTTACTATGTATTTAAATCTTTATTATTTTAATCTCTACTATTATTGTAATTTTTAGTTCATGTTTTTTATGTTTTTGTCTTTGTAATTGTTCAAAGGGCCCCATTGGAAAGCAGCATTGGATCACTGATTGAGGCTATCCTCTGGATGTCTCAAAGGTGCAACGGGAGATTTCAAGTCATCCAAATTTTCTGTGCTATGTAGTGATTTCATATAGATTACACACTCAGCAGATTCCTTACCTTTGCATATGCTTATATTTCAATAGAAAACATAAGCTGAATTTCATATTTGCTCCTATAGGAAATTAGAAATTTCACATTTTTTTGGTATCAAAGAAACATTTCTCAGCTTAATCCCTTCAGATGGGGATATTGATGGAAAGCTTTACCTCAGTGCAAAAATCAGAATTTTCACATTTTAGGGACATCTGTTATTTGAAATCTCTTGTTGCACCTTTAAATATGTAAATAAAATACGGATGTGTACACTATACTAGAAGTTATGTACAATTTTCCCAGTTCTATCAAAGTGTGGTATGCTTCATGTACAATTTAATATTGATATTCTCCAGCAAAACACATCTCACACACTGATTTGTGATAGATCCATGCAGAGCCTGGTGAGTACTCCCCGATCCCCTTCCTCTTCCACTCTGGAAGAAATGATTAATTAACCTGACAGCTTTTCTGGGCCTTTTCACTACTGGGTATATCCATCACCTCACATGGATTAAGAGAATATAAGGCCTACCCCTCCCACACCATCCCTCCAGAGCTTACTTTAAATCCATGCCTTTCCTCTTGAAAATCCCAGATCCGTCCCTAAAGATGGTGTGTGATAATTGTAAATTGAATGTACATAGGTTCTGAAACACATAAAACATTTAGGTGGGCAAGACACGGCTATCATGTTACCCCGATTCAGTTTTCAAACAACACTTTGCTAATGTTTTTGAGTTTTAAATTGTTATTTTTTAATTGCTTAACTTTTGAATAAACTTCTTTTGATGAAAAAAAAAGGGAGAAACACCCACTGATGTTCAGTAAAAAAAATGTTTTAACTGGTAGCTGGGACTCACAACAGTTAAAACAACATTTTTTTACAGTTATTTGCATGTTTCAACAGTAGTTAAAATGACATTTTTTACAGTTATTTGCATGTTTCAATTCCCAGGTGACAGTTTAAAACTACATTTTTGGGAACATTTATAACAGTGCCCTTGCAGCTGACAGTTAAAACAACATTTTTTGAGAACATTTTTAACAGTGCCCTTGCCCACTTTGCATGATCAGCTTGTAAAATAATTTTTTAGGAAAAATAATATAGATATTCATGAAAACAATATTGGGCTGGAATAAAAACATCTTGAAAATTTATTTTTTGAATATTTTTTTAATTGTGAAAAAAAAAAATTGCCAGTATTTTTCAGACTCACTTAGGTTAACAAAACTTTTTTAGAGTCTTTATCTAAAGGTCAGTCTAATATCCTGTGAATCTGATTGGAAATGCAATCTGAAAATACAAAATCACCATATTAATTTTTGATGGATGTTGCATGTACCCTGACTGAACATCTCAATTCATTTCATCTCCTCCGGTATCAATGCTATATGAATTTTGCACAAGTCGTTGATCTTTTGTCTTACGAGAGGTAGCATTCTACTTATCCTATCACTAGACGTCATTAATGATTCAATTATTTAAAATGTAACAGCATCAAGTTGTCCATGACAAATGTTGAGTCACCACCCATGGATTGAGAACATATTTATTACCAATATTAAATGATAGATTAAATTATTTAATTGAACTGTCAGGGAGGATCAAATGCCTTAATTATTATTTTATGCCGTGAATGAAACCCATGTTCTCGGTGGTATGCACGCGCAGTCAATGGTCATAGCTTTAACGCCTTGCATGCGTAGTCTCTGGTTTGAGTGTTTTTACATTGCCCAGGATTTTAAATGTTACTTTATGGTAATTTTCAGTTATTGAAGGTGTTAGATGCTGCCTCAAAATCATTTGGTTAAAATCAGTATTTCATTTAGGGCTGACAAATGGCCTGCAAAATACAATACGGATAATATCGGTTACCGTACTTGAAAAAATCTTACAGAAATTTGTCTTCTGGTTAACTACACAAAACAATTGTTCTTTTGACGCAAATGATTTCATCAAGCTGAAAGCAAGTTTTCCAAGATATGTGTATATGAATGCATTGCAATATTTTTCCATGCCAATTTTTCAACATTGTAAAAAATTCCTTTTAAAAAATCATATTACAGAAAAAGAACACTTGTGTTACTGTGGAAAATCCCCACAGCTTATTTATCGCTGACATTTTAGATTGTGGGTTTCTAACTTCTATAAGTTAAATAGGTATGTTGAATTTATTTTTCTGAAATAAGGTTTTGCAAGTTATTTTTTAAATTCAAAAGAATAACCACAAGCATGGATCTTGCATAGTTAGCACAGATACACCACACGGGCCAGAAGTATGCCACATGCAAAGAAAAACACATTATATTCAAAAATTGATTTAAAATTTGCACCAGTAAGTTCTTGACTACACATTACGTAATTATTGTCAGGATTACGCATTTTCATACGAGGCGGTTTCCAAAATCAAATAGTGAGAAAAAGGTTTGATTTCTTGCCATGTTCCCTAAATCTGGCAGGTTAAAGAAGCCGCTACGAAGATCTTCCGGTTTGTACTCCAGAAGGAAAACAGGCACAGAACGGCAAAACTGGTTGCAAAATAATCACTAAATGGATTATATGGTTTGCAGGTCTCCTGTAAAATTTTAGGGTAACAATCGGAATGGTTGTATGGACCGGAAATGAATAATGTCAATAGAACACGGGACAGCACGTCCAGGCCGTTGGACCCTCTGGCACATGATACTTGAAAAACAACTTTTTAAATCGCACCGTTGACATTTTTGGCTTTTGTCATGCACTGTTGAATACGTATTAAGACATGATTATGTAAACCACGTGATTTATCAGACAGTAGCATTTTGATGTCTCCTATGTTTCACACATTTTCTAAGACCACCTCTTCCATTGACTTTATGTCTCTTTTCCCGTCCTCAAAGCCACTCCATTTTTTTCTGCAACATTTACATAAACCTGACGAACCGAACAATTCATTAAGCGCTATTTTGAAGCCAGTTCTTTTGTTTCTGTGTCTTTATTCTCATCTGGAGTGCCAAACGGCAAGTTATCGTTCGCATTTCCTGTAAATTCGCCATATTTATGGAACATGACAATCAAATCAAACATGTTTTCCACCCTCTTGGATGCTTGGGAATAACATCTGTGAATGAAAACACAACTTTGACAATTGATATAAGTAGTGTGGTCAGTATGCGAATACATGGTATCCTTTGAAAGTCAATTTTGATTAACGAATTTCGTTTTTTTGCATGTTGCAATACTTTTGGCCAGTGTGTGTACATGATAATCCTACACAATGAGTGAGAGAATTATTATTCTATCAATTTCCTCTCATGGAATAGACTACATTGGCAGGAAATGATCTAGACCTCATCTTAATGGCTCACCATACTCATCTTAATGGCCTATCATACCCATATCAATGGCTTACCAATAATCACATTTAAAAATCAGGATCACTTTAAGATACAAGTGATTTTAGGATTGTACATGGAGTTTAGAAACTGACAATCTGCAAAATTTCTGTGTGTGTGTGTGTGCACACACATGTGCATATGTGTGTTTGTGTGCATGTTCATGTGTGTTTGCACACGTGTGATCAAAAACGATATGCCTTATTGAGATATTTTCAAGCCTTGTGTGGATGTGTTTTTGAAGTCCCCAGAAACTAATTTTATGTAACATTTTTAGAGGCAGCTCATCACCCTAATTTGCATTTCAAAGGGCGCACACCACTAAATAAACGCTCCATTGAAATACAAGTAAAAGTACCACATCGCGCCCTCTGATTTGCACCCCGTGTGACAATATTTTGATACCATTTCCCTATAGAATACAACTGAAACTTTCAAAGAATTAGCAATTTTTGATACAATTCTAGTGCAGATTTTAAGAAAAGGGCATATGAACAGCGCCACCACTATTTTGAGCCGACGTGCACGCCTCATAGCCGCTTTCGACCAGGGCCGGAAGTCGAAGGCCTACTTTCTACACAGAATCGAATTTCAAAATTTTGTGATAATCTCAGCGATGATTAAGCTATACTCTTTCACTTTTATTATAATATACCACCCTCACTGGAAACCGGTCCCCAAAGGACTGCAAAATATCTCACACATGTTTTCTTATTTTACCGGAACTACCTACCATTCCCCCAAACGTGGAGTGATTTAGTGTTGTGCGCCCTTTATGGAATAAAGCAATTATTGTACTTTAGTTAAAGACAGCCTGTCACTTATTAACAGTTTAACCTTGGTGTCTATAAAACTGGTTCATTTAAAGGAGGATGGCCCGTTTCAAGGATATTGAAGTTTTCATTCTTGATAGCTTGGCCTTCACTCCAAAACACCAAAACACCATCTGGAAATTTTCGCGCCGATATTTTCATCCGTTTTGATGTGGAGACCTAAAAACGGGATTTTGTAAGCCCATAGAGTACTGTGTAAAATTAAATATTGGTCGACAAAAATGGGGCCCAGAGTTTCGCTCATAACTTCCAAACCAAACCAAGCACTCCTTGTCTCTATAAGGATTTCACAGGGTATGAGAAAAATATATGACTTTCCTGCTTGTCTATTGTCCTTTCCTGCTTTATTTCTTCTGACACTTACAAGACCAAAATTTTCACCCCTTCCTTTAACATCTAACTAAAATTGGGGTCTTCTGTGGACTAGGCTATTAGCGACCGGGCCAGGACCTTAAAAAATACGCAAAAAAGGAAATCACATGGCAAACAGAATTTTCCATGTTCTCTGGTTCGTGCAGCTTTTGCCTACACTACACTGGTTAAAAACGATATTAAAAAACAAGCGGATTAAAAGTTGGTTGATTAAAACTCGCACAACATTGGTCATATAATTTAGTTTTGATTAAAATGACATTTAATATTCCGTTTGTTAAACACTGAAACATAGTTACTGTGATAAAAAAATACAAACGTTTATTAATGTAAGCATTTTCTTAACCAACAAAGATAAACATATACTCCCCCAAAAACACAACGTTGCTGAAATATTTTCAGACAAATTGTTCAAATTGTGGGGTAAATCTTAATCCTGGTTGGTGTAAATCATCTATTTTGCACATGTTTTTTATGTTATTAAATATTGTTGGCACATGACCAATTTTGAAAGCCATGTGGCAAATCACACATGGCCGATTACAGAGAGTGACCGACGTTGCTTTGGAGTGTGAACTAGAGCCATTGTGCTCGAAGAGCACGAACCTATCCGTGGGGATAAAATGACCTTTGACCCCATACCGAGCACAAATTTTGTGAAGATTCTGAAGCTGCGCTGCTTCATATGCATGGGTCACGTGACCATGGTACCCTGCAAATGACCGATATGAATGGTTGAAGATTTTTCACATTAATACCGGAAGTGCCCCTTTAATGACCTTTGACCCCCCCTGTTTACAGCATTTTGATGAAGGGTCTCAAGCTGCTTCATATGCCTAGTCACGTGACCAAGCTACCTTGCATATAGCAATAGAATTTTTGAATTCAATCATGACCGATGTGTCCATTTAATGACCCCTAATGACCTTCGATCAAAATTCTGTGTACACCCATAGGGGCCTTGGGTCAGCGGTTCTTCTGAACAAGTCTTTCTTGTGATTATAGCAATTGACTTTGTGGAACAAGAAGGAATTTTATAGAATTTTGACGAATCCCCTTTAAAATCGCCCACATGACTTTGACCCCCCAATCTGCGTACACCCCTTAGAGTTCTTGGGTCAGTGGTTCTCTGATTGGTTGCTCGATCCACAGTCATTGGTAATAATGGCTTGTGGTGGGTGTCATGATTTATATTCAGCTATTGTGCTGATCCGGGGCCGCGTGTATCCATGATACGGACGCTCCTAACATGGCCCTCTATTGAGGCTGGGCTGATTGGGAACAGTCATGGGTTTTCGCACCTACTCTGTTATTCGACACTGACTGTGATGTACATGTACAGTTTGACTCTCTCTGTACACAGGACCGACGGCTTACGTCCCCTCCGAAGGGGACGCTGCACTCTGGACTCACGTTTGAACTTTACATTTTTAGCCTATCTTTCAACTTGTCCAAAACATACCTTTACCTGTGAAACATAAGCCTTTGACCTCATCAACATATTAGGGATCCCTTGTTTGCACCTATGACCAAGTTTGGTTCCAAAAAAACTTGTTAAGCATAAACAAAATAACAAGTTTGCAATTTAAAAAAAACTTACTATTTTAGTGACACACACACAGACAAAAAAATTACCATTTTTGTGACACACACACACGCATACACATGCATCTATGCTGTAGGCCACAGAAAGTGTGCGTGTGTTATGTGTGTCGGAGTACTATATTGTGTTGTGGGTAAATTTAAAGAATTTAAAGTTTCTAAATAATTGGCAATTCATTGTCTGTTTGTTGGTATCAACAGCAAAAGCTGAATAGCGTGAGGGAAGCGTAATTTGAATATGACATTACAAAATGTAAAATTTAATTAAACCTTTATACCAGTAATTTGTCGTTTTTTAAATTTTTGTAATTGGAAGGAGACATAAAATCAAAAAAACTCAATTAGCAGGCAATTGACTGTAATTGTGGCCGCTTTGTTACACAAATGAAATTACATTGCTTAAAAAATACAGTAAATTGATACAATTGCAACGGTAGTAGGCCATTATAAAATCCTTATTTCAAATTAAATTACGAACTGAAAATATTATTTTCTGTGCTATTGGATTGCATACACGTGAGCTGTAAAGTTGCTGAAAATGATAATAAAATGAACGAGCAAATCCCATCGGAAAAGCTCAGGTAGGATTATCTGCTTACCTTGGTCGAGGTAAGGTCACAGAGAGTCATATGGAAGTATAGGGGTGACTTCAAATATTAAAAGTCTGGGTTGGCAGAAAGCCCTTAACGAAAAATGTAACTCAGAGTTAGGCCTTCTGTTGGTCTCTTATACCATCAACAGGAATGTGATTGAGTAAAGCTTTATGCTGTAAGAATCCGTATATTGGTGACAAAATCCCAAAATGTCCAAAAATGAGTTAAGCCCAGGAGTTAAGTCCTTCACTGTAAATTTATTGTTAGATTTTTGACAAATGGTTAACCATTAGCATGAAAATTTGTGTTTTAATAGCGTAAGGAGGGAAAGGAGGGATGGCCTGATTTAGTTATATAATGTTTTCACCAGATTGGAATGACCTAACCCCAAACCCCATTGGGGCCATGGACTTTAACATCTAGCATTTAACCCGGCTAACATTTTAAACCTAAAAATATGCCCATCTAAGCAACTTTGCTGGCCAGAAAATCTACACATTATTTTACAGTGTTCCGTTTGCCACCAATACCCCAAAGTGAACTGAATATCAACAAATTTTATGTATATAGTAGAGTGGTGTACCCGGCTTTTTCCAGGGAGGGGGGAAAGGGGGCACATAACTTTTCAGGGGGGCAAGCATATATTAAAATTTGTTAGTAATAGTATATGGCTATGTAATCACTAATTTTTCGGGGTGGCAAGATGCCCATGGGGGGGGCAAGCTTCCCCCCCCCCCCCCCCCGGTACGCGCACTGTAGATAGAGGAGAATGTGTTTTTACACTGATCCGTTGATAGAACCAATCGACTGTTTAAATTCATTAAACCATAAAATCAGATCATTTGACATCATTGGTAAGGCAAACTGTTCCCCTAATTTCTTTGAAAAGTGTTCACTTTCTCTGGAGAAGAAGTTAAATTTCCATTTTGAATGCATGAAACTTTGTTGATTTTTATAAAATTGTAGTATTTTAAAAATTACAACCTACCTCTTGCATGCCACCACTCACATTTCAAGTCAATTCATCCCAAAATAGCAAATAGGATTCTTGACTATGTTTAGTGTATCCCAATTCTCATCTAATGTGACAGATCAAGTTATCACTCCTTGGAAGTAATATTTGATTGCTGACAAAACAGACTTCCTCCTCTTCCTCATCTGAAACAACATGATCTACTACCATTGTGTAATACATTTCCTTGTCACTACCTTCTGGTGAACCATCAAAACTCATGAAACCAAGTTCTTGTCATGTGTTACAGAACTGATGTATATTATATAATTTTCTGTTTGACTAACTGCAAATTCTGCAGAACATGCACGTTCAAATTGTAAACATTTGAAAACCTTCACAAAAGTTTTACGGACTCTATCACATTCATTAACATCCACAGAATGCACCCAGAATGAACCACCTGAAAGCACACACAAACACCTAAAACATATAGGGGTACATTATTATACTGCCTCTGAAAAGTGCTCCTTGAACACCTCTAGAACACATTTTGAAAATGTCTGGATGTGTCAAGTGTTCTGCAAATTGTAGTGGTTATGTATTATAAAAACTTTCTCTCAAAAGTAATCTAAAATGGCATGTGAGTAAAAACTCAGGGTAGACAGGAAGAAACTTAGTTTGGTCAACCCGGGGGTCAACTATTCAATAATTTGACTTGCTGAATCCTGAAGATCTCTGTTTGCCATTCAATGATTTCTTGAGGTACCTTTCATGGGCCCCCGGGTGTGGGGGGGGGGGGGGGGGGGGGGGGCGGCACTCAACTATAATGATGTACACATTCGCACCCCAAATACGGCTGAAAAAGGGGTTTTTTTTAGTGTCGGTCGCAGTCACGCGTCACATGTTTAGGGTATCAAAACGCCAATTTCTTGAAAAGGGGTAGTTTTTAAATTTGGCTAAAACGCGTTTAGGGTACATTTTTCTTTTATATCGTGTTTGTACCAACTGTCGTCCCCCCCTATTCCGCATGTCCGAAAAAATACCTTCCCGTAATATTTTTGGTTGGTGGATCTGAAACTTTTGACGGTTCCGTGAATCCGCAATGTCAAAGAGTACCTCGAATCCTGAAATACTAAGAACATCCCAGGGCACCTATCGCATCATTACGCGCGAGTAATGAGTGTCGGCTTGTATTGACAGTGTTATGAACGCGCTGCGCTGTAGCCAGGATCGTCAAATATGTCATTTGGAGACTGTGTGAATCGTGGCTTGTAAACAAACAACTTGGGACAGCATCAAAGTTTGTAAAGTTGATGGAATGATGTACGTATGGGCGGGCGTAATGGGAGCAACGGAATCACCATTTTGTTAGCTTCCAATTTTGGTCATTTTATTTAAATCACGATGTGAATCGATGGGCCACCTATACCAATCATTTTAGTAATAGACATAAGATAAAAGGTATTTTTAAATCAATTTAGGTTTCTGGCCATGCCAGGAAAACTAAGCTGCAGAATTCTGCACCATTATCTTTTTTAAATTATTTATTTCTGGAAATGTCCTGTTTTCTTTAAGTCTTCGAATTTTTTGTACTTGGTTTTTATTTGATTAGGCCTATACTTGGGAACGATGTGTTTAATTGGAAGACATCATTAACGTTTTAATGATTCTAAATTCGATGTCAAACTCTGACATACTCATGGGGCGTCTGTAGGTGATGGAGAATAAAAAGTGGCGGAAATCCCAAGGATGCTCTTTTGGGGCGGGGCTCATTTTCAACTATACAAGTGATCTTTTTTTTGCAACTCCCTAAATCAAGCCTATTGTTGACATTGCATAGCGAAACTTTTTTGAGGGGGGGTAATATTCAGACCATAACGTTGTTATAGGGGTGTGTAATTAGAACAAACCTTGGTTTAGAGGGTAATTTTTTGGGTGGTAAAGCGCGCAAAAACTTGTTAAGGGGTAAAAGTTTTTTGGAGAAAGTGCGCTAAAAACTTGTTTAGGGGTAATTTTGGGCTCCCTAAAGAACTCGTTTGGGGGGTTTCGAAAAAAAATTGGTCACGCATGTGTACGCTGTCATATCTGAATGGCCCCCCCGGTATGGTGTGCCCCTTCCTTTTGCAGTGACATCTCAAGATTTTATGGTCTTCAGCCCCTTGTGCCCCCCTTCAGTGGCATAACTAGACTTTTCAAAATGATTATTTCTGCCAATGTCAATGCACTCCTGCCCCAGCATAAAAAGCTATACACTTTTCAAGAGGGAAAGGTCAATTGGGGTAAAATTGTCATGGGGAATGGAGACAAAATGTTGATTTTTTTTTTGTAGTACATTGTGAAAGAGCAGAAGGAGTTTATAACACTCCTCCCCTAAGTAATTACTATTATCCCAGTCTCTAAAAAGTGAGCTACTCCCATGGGAAATGAGTTTAAAGTTTTGGTAAAAGGGTTCATAGAAGTTACATTGATGCAAATGAGGCTTATTCCGTAATCAAACTGCTGTGTGAGATGTGCATGTGCTATGTGCTGTAGAGTGTGAGATTCTATTCAAAACGCTGCATTTTCAATACTTGGGAATTTCTCTTAAAACCACATCCAAGTTTCAGAGTAGTCAATACAAACAAAACATAATCAAAATGTAAGGTCTATAAGATTATAATTTCCTTCTTTTAATAACTTTATGTATTTGCAATCAAAGAAATTGTTTTCCACTAGGTACTCTAAATCCATTCTGAGAACCTCTCTAATCCTGTCCTTAGGGTAATGATAGCTGTTGGTGGGCTAGGAAATGAACCATGGAATAAATGAGCTAGTGGGATGGGGGGGGTGGGGTTGAATTTGCTCCTCTGGGCCACAAACTTCTTTTGGCACCTATACTATGGGAAACTGTTAGGGGTTGTCATGGGGAGGGATCTTACTTTTTCACCTTCTCTTCACGCATTAATGAATTACTACAAATTTAAAATCATATTAGGAGAATGCAGGTGCTTATTATCAGAAGTATGCATGGATTTACATTCAGAAAGTGATGACAAACCCAAGTTAAACTAGGGCTAAATGTGCTGCTGAAGAAGCACTATGTCATCATGCAATGTTTCTATGACCTTTGACCACAACCTAGTTGAACCTGTTAATTTGAAACGAGGGTTATTTTGAGTAATTAAGGCAGAAGATGTAATTTATAGATTTTCAAGAATGCCCCTTTAATCAGTGTATGTTTAATTTTGAAAATCATGTACAACCCCCTATAGGACTTGTATCAGTGGTTATGTTTTTTTTTACCAACATTGTGGACCATAACACTAGATTTTTGAGACTTGAAGGAAATTTCTAAATTTCAAGCATACCCTTTACTCATGCCACATTGTCTTTCACCCCATCTGTGTATACTCTAATTGTTCTTGGTCAGAGTTTCTCTAATGAAGTGATCATATTCATTAATTTTAAGACCAAAGCAGCAATTTATAGATTTTGGAGACTGCCCCTTTAATCAACCTACATGACCTTTGACCCCAAGATGTGTACACAAAAACAACACCCCTTATGTATCTTGGGTCAGTGTTTCTTATGACCAACGTTGGTAATCATAGCAATTAATTTGAGGGCAGAAAATGAATTTTAGTTTTTCCAAGAATGCCCCTTTACTCAGCCTACCACTGTCTTCCACCTCAATCTGTGTACAACGCCTATACGGGCCTTGGGTTAATGGTTCTTTTGACTGAAATTTGTGATCACTAACATAGCAATTGAATTGTGTGTTAGAAGAAGGAATTAATAGATGTTCAAGAAATGCCCCTTTAATCAGCCTACAATTGCCTTTCCATTCACCCAATCTTTTTACACCCCTAATATGGGCCTTGGTTAATGTTCTTCTGACTGAAATTGTACCAAGCAATTGATTTATGTCAGAAGAAGGAATTTATATGAGTTTGTTCAAAAGAATGCCCTTTAATCAGCACCATGAACTTTTGTCCCAAATCTGTGTACCCCATATATGACATTTGGTCCATGGTTCTTCAGAACACATTTGGTGAAACGGCCCAAGCGTTTAGTTAGAAGAAAGCATTTAAGGGAGCGTTTGTAAAGAAAGAAGAAAGAAATAAAGAAAAAAGAATTCCTACGAGCACATATGTCACTGTGCTACCACGCTGACATAGTACTTCTGAAATAGAAATAATTGTTATGTCAAAATATCACTTTAGTCAGATCATAGCCCTACAACTTGGCCAAATCTTTACCTGATTTTATTTACCTGTTGTGTAATTGCAATAATCAGTATTCATGCCTATAAAAATCACCTGCTATTGTGTGTTTTCCTTGATCTATAAAATCAGTGTGGTGACATTTTTTGCCAAGAGTAGAATTTTATCATTTTAAATTTGGGTTAAAAAGGAAATTACAGAAAGGCATCTTCTTAGGGAACATTGTTTGGAATCATAACAATATGTAAAGGCGCTCTAATGTGTAGTGTGAGGTTTTGGGATCAAGCCATGAAGTTTCTCTCGATCTTTGCCTTTCCAGCAAGCTGGGGCTAAGCTTATTTTTAACAATGACTGAAATTTTATCGTGGGGCAGGTGAACAGGTGGTGAGGGCGCAAAAAAACACACGCTACATATGTGGGGGTGGACTATATTTTATAGTAATTCTTATGCGTGCGCCCGACTGTGGGCTGTTGTGTTGTTGTTGTTACTTTCTACAGATTTAACTTTTGCTAGAACTCATAATTAAAAATTTCCAAAATGGATGATTGTGTAATGCTGGTAAAATTTAATTTTAATAGCCATGTGGTAGGTGTCAGAAGAAACCTTTTTACCTAACTCAACCTTTACATACATATAGGTGCAACGAGAGATGTTTATGCACCACATTGTGTCATAATAGTAATTTCATAATAGATTAGACACCCATAGATTTCTTACCCTTTGTATTCGCTACAGAAAGCTTAGAGGTGCGATCAAGAGATTTCACATAACAGGTGTCCGTCCCTAAAAAAGGTGAAAATTCTGAATTTTTGCACTAATTTAAAAAAAAAAAAAAAAAAATATCCCATCTGAAAGGATCAGCTGAAAAGTTTTTCTTGTATAAAATGGTGAACTTCTAATTTCGTATAGCAAATAGAATTCAGCCTATGTTTTACTAGTGAAATATAAGCAAATCAAAATCGCCTTTTTCTAATCTTTTCAGACATTTCTGTAGCAAAGTACAAGGTAAGAAAATCTTTCAGTGTCTAATCTATATGAATACAGTAATAAAACAATCTTTGGGTTGCAACCTTAAAAGAGAAAAAGGTGATTTCTGATTTGCTTCTGTTTCAATTTAAACCCGTCGCTGAATTTCCGTATTTGCTCCTATCCAAAATTAGAAATTCCAATTTTTTGTATCAAGAGAATTTCACCAGCTTAATCTTTCAGATGGAGATATTTTTTTTGAAGAAAAGCTTTCATAGGAGGGCAAAATCAGTACTTCGATTTTTTAAGGGACACCTTAGATGTGCAATCTCTTGGTGCCATGCACCTTTAACCAAACAATATACTACTGACATTTGTGCATTTAAAAAAATCTAGAATAATTTTGCTTTGTTAAATATTATAGAGAAACTTGGAGATACTGTCAAGCATTGAATAAAGAAGAAATACAGTCTGCGCACCGGTCCTCTCGCTAACTAGAGGCTGATATACCACTGAACCACAGAGGACTGTGTGTACCGTGATACCAGAGAAACAACACTATGCTTTCAGTTTTAAACGGCCGTAATTATATGTTATTTATTTGAAAGGAGAATGCTTTTATTAAAGGTGCAGTGGTACTTGTGAAAATTGATTAAAGACATAAAAAAAATGATACAAACAAACCCACCACAACACCACACCTTAACATTTTTCTCATTGAACACTATATATGCACCACGGTTCTGTTTTTCCTTAAGATTGTCTCCAGTCTTTCCATGTTTTTGGTTCTATACGCTAACACCTGGATTATCACCTATCATTTTATAATACATTTCATCCTCTCACAAATTCAAACTTGCTGGATATCCAGCAGGCTCTCTCCATGAAGATCTCTAAGCCTAGAGAAGATGCTACCGCAGACTTCACCATAATCTTTCACAGAGGAGTGTTAATTTCAGATGTAGTTAACCAATTGCCATTCCATTTGTAATCCATACCCCCTCTGTGGAAGACTTTTACCTAAAGCTTCCACAGAGGGGTGTTAATTTCAAATGTAGTGACCCAATGGGTTAGCATTTTAAATTCATACTCCCTCTTGGAATACTTTAGCTAATCTTCTTACATCTTCGCAGAGGGGTACAGATATAAAAAAGATACCCATTGGAGAATTGGGGTCAATTGTAATCCTATTCTGTTACCTCATCATCACTAATTCACCATAACCTCAATACTAAAAGGTATCAAAGCACAGTTGTGTATAATTCTAAATAAATCACCTTTTACAAATATTTGTTGTCACTCTAAGTTTAATATTTTGGACACCCAGAACAAGATTATTTCATCTGACATGTTTGTGCGTCCTTTCTGTGAACACCTCTAATGCGACCCATTGGGAGATCGATATACATTATGGAAGTGAACCGCTGGATAAAAGGAATGTGTGATAGACCCCTTGAGGGGACAAACTTCAAATTTGGTGGGTTGTACCGAGCCATATCCTATGTAATTAAGTAAATCTGACTCTATGCAAGTGAAAAACACGCCATAATTTTCAAGAGGTTGTATGGATTATAGGCCATTACTAACTACTTCCTAGATATGGTGTAAAACTCATAAAACTTGCATCCATTTGTTGGTATATTTGGTGTTTTTAACACCTGACATATATTCCTTGAGAATTGGTTAACTTTTTTAACCTGGTAATTTCTGCATAAAGTCGTGGCAATTTTCAGTTTCAGTAGCTCAAAACACTGACCTAAGAACTAGGCTTTTTGGACTCATTTGAATGGTGATCTCGGCATGATATCCATATAAACGGCCTACGAAAATGTTTCAATTTTTTGACATTTTTGAGATAAAAAAAATTTAAAAAAATGAAGAAATCTCAATTGACTAAGTGGCCTGAAGGACCTCGGAGGGTTACTTGCTCTGCATTGACCTGTTGGGTGCTCAGCTATATCAAAGATTATTAAAACCAAACTTTATTTATGGAAGAATCTAATCTTTGGGAATCAAGTACCCAGATAAAACTTTCATGAGTTGCAGTTATAAACCTTTGAACCAGAAATTGATTTAAATGGCCGTTCCACCATGCCATGTAAAGTGAGGAAATATCTGTTGCACTATAACAACTCTCTGGATAAATCCAATTAAATTTCAGTCTCAATATGGTTTGCAAGAAGTCAGTTTTGGACAGGCTGTCCATGGTTGATTTTTGAAGGGATGCAGATTTGGTCAATGAGACTTTTAAACAAGGATTAATTTGGTGATATTTAGAGCCACAACTGTGTTTAATCACATTTTATTGAAAATTATGCAATGGCCTAAATTAATTATGTATAACCTGTCCGCAACAGTCTCAGCAATACCTCCTTATTTCTGTCCATCACCTTGGCCACATTAACAAAAGTTCATATGACTATTTGGTTTAGGGCCTGTAGAGTGGAATAATGATTGTTTATGAAAAGAAGATATTTTGCAGATGATATGAGAAAAACAAGGTTTCCTCTACAATGCCAAATCTCAAGTTGAATGGGTGCAGTGGTAGGTCAAGGATGATGATTGGTTAGTCCCCCTTTTAAACCAAAACCAAACAACTTTATACAGAAAGAGACACTGGCACCTTTGAAAAATAGTGCGCCCCTGCATGATTTTTTTCAAAATTGATATTTTGCATTGTTGTAAGCTTATATACTTAGCTTCTCACCTAAAAATGGATTAAGAAACAAATCAGCAGGTCCCCCCATTATGGGTACACAGAACTTTTATTAACTAACAGTGCAACAAGAGAGTTCCAAGTTGTCCATATTTCCTGTGTTATGAGGGATTTTCTATAATAGACATTCAATAGATAACCTAACCATTTTATTTGGCTAACAAAATAACTTAAAATGAAAACAAAAGTTCATTGTATATGCTTGTAGTTTCAATAGAAAACAAGCGGATTTCATATTTTGCTCCCTATAGGAATTAGAATTTCACAATTTTTCTACCAAATAACAGATTTTTCAGCTTAAACCTTTCAGATTGCCTGGTATATTTTTATACACACTTTAGACCAGTGCAAAGATCAAGAATTACAAATTTGTAGTCACAACACCTGTTAGTTGAAAATCTCTTTTGCAACTTTAATGTCCCTACCTTGTTTGACCGGTCTGTGAACCTTGTGGTTTTAATATCTATGAGTATGAGTCTATGATATTCATGTATAGACACATTTGTTTGATTAAAGTTACAGCCAACTAAAAAGTTAGCATACAAATTCCTGGTCTTTAGCCTCTTATTTATGTCCATATCTGTTTTCGGGTATGGTTTATTTTTATGTGTAAAATAAATCTCTATTCTTTCCACTGGCCCAGACTATCATTTGTACAAATTGAAGAAATTTCAATTTTCTGAAAATGTGCCCAGTGCCGCTTTAATAAAGCCTCATGGTTTTGAACCTGTTCACGGCTATTTTTTCTTTTTTAGGCTCAAGACTCAAAAAATTTTATAACCACTGTGCCCTAAAAGTCAACAACTGCATAGAGTTATTTCAGGATATTACATATGTCAATATCAATTCAAACCACCTTTTTTTTTATAATGACAAAACTCATTCCTGGGTGTGGTTCAAATTCAAGGACCAAGTCTAACTTGGGAATATTGTAACCTGCAAATGTCCAAATACTAATTGCTGTGGTTTCTGAACTTATTTTCTGGAAAAGTAATAGAGAAACAAAGCTTCAAGTTCTGTGCTTTTCGTAATGGCCACCTCAGGGGCACCCCAGGGTTTCCTAGACCAGGGTTGGCATCAGGATAAAATCTTTGAGGGACGAAAAATTACATGATTACTCAATATAGCAAAAGCAAAAATACCTAAATTTAAGCAATTTATTGCCTAAAACCACTTTTTCTTTTTTCCTGAATTTTAAACTCTTGGGGCCGCTAACCCCTGCCCTAGAACCTTTTTCATAGGGGGGGGGGGAGTCACCATTGGATTTGTTTTTATTTTTACTAAATAAACTGCTTCACACATGGTTTATTGTAAGATGACTACATGGCAAGGGTTTTTTATAGATGATGTGACATCAATGTTTACCAACACACAGTTAGCACCTGGTCCTACGACATGTTAGAGGTGCGAATGATATGCCCATGCAGTTACAACATTCAATACTCATACGCCTGAATTGAGCGCGAATTTTAAAGCACAAGCCCTACAGCTGCTCACGCATACTGCAGCAGTGCTTTATTTCGTTGCCCGCGTTGCACGGTCACAATGCCAACTCTCTATAAGAAGATACCGCCAATTGAGGTGATGTCATTTTTAATAATTTTTTGACTACCAGTGCAATGGGTGACATTTTAAGGGCCTTGTCCGATCGGTAATCGCCTCGTCCCAAACCCCAGATTTTTACCAGAGTGTCAAAATGTTAGTATCTAAGAAAGATACTATTTTTCCCTCATTTACCCTGTGAAATCTTAGGCCTAAAAGACTTTGGTTTTGGAGTTATGAGCAAAGATGTTGCCTATTTTGGTCGACCACTAATTAATTTTACAAAGTACTGTATGGGAGCTTTATAAAATTGCATTTTTAACTCTCCCATGAAAACGGATTGAAATATGGTGGGAAATGTTACAGATGCTTTAGGATGAAGGCCTAGCTTCTATCAAGATGAAAACTTTACATACTTAAATTAGGTTCACCCCTCTTCAAGCATCATCTTCAAATAGAGAATTTTTGTTGTCATTATTCCTCCAGATGTAACACATTATTGCTTTTAATGACATTTTGAATAACATGATTGATTTCATTTTTAAAACGTTTGTACTATTTTGATTAAAAAACCTGTCTATTTGTACATCGGCGAACATTCTTGATTAAACATGCATGTTTTCAATATTACAGGTCGCCAACACATCTCATGGCAGTCCACTGGGGCGTACTAGATACTGTAACACTGTACCTGTTGCAATGAACCATGGAATATATGAACTTCTATAATGGCTTGAATGTACCTTGGGGTATATAACCTGTTTCTGAACTGTCAAACTCAGGTCTGACTTTTCCACAATTGGTGCTTGGATATGTTCAACAGTAACACACACTGGTTTGAATTTTTATTTTATATACTCCTGTGCAAAAAAAACCTACACTAATGTGGCCTTGGTAAGCTTGTTTAGGATATTGTCCATTTAAACCAATGGGTAAATTTCTTCTTTTGTTTCAATGTTAATCATCACAAAACACATACATCTGTTGGCCTTGCAATTCCTTGGTCGATACAAAACAAAGTTTGGCCGCTTACACACGCTGTTTGAAAGTCTCATTATTAGACAAAACAGAATAAAACAAAAATTTTCACTGTCGACACGTTTTGACAACTGGTTTGGATTATTTTAGGTCACTAACTATACGTCCTGTGTAATTTTACGAAATTTAATTGTGGGCAAGTGATTTTTCTTAAATCTATTTTTCCCGTCTTCTGTGAGAATAGGCATATAGATATTGCCCCCCCCCCTATAATATACAAATCATGTCTTTTGTAGGCCTAGCCTATATGACAAGATTCCCACAATTGATTTTCCTGAGTGATATTTGCCGAGACATATCTCTTGCAATGTCCCTACTACTTATATCGTTTTCAAAATTGGTCACCACTGTTTAAAATTGTTCTTAATATAAAGAGTACATTTGCATGTGTCACACAGCTGTGCTTACCAAGATGAAAGCCTCCAGATAAGGACAGAAAAGACAGGTAGTTTATTCACTTCATAATGTACACTATCAAGACTTTTGTACAGTCAATGCTACTACGGTGTACCAACATTTTTATATTTACGATTACTACAAGTACTAGTGAGGGGTATTTTTTGGTGGCACAGGAGTCTATTTGGCAAATGTACTCAGCTTACTCTTTATTTTGTCTTTGGATAATTTTCCGGATTTCGACTTTTTCGTTTTCTGGCAATGTTGTTATTTCATGGTTGCAATCCCTGTTTTTGTGGAAAAATTTTTTAAACATGTTTTTGTGTTTCGCTAATTGTGTCGTAAGAGTTCCTTCCATGAAATTTACAACTCTGAAACCCCCAGTTTTAAAACACTTGGGAGCAATTTAGTGTCATCAATTCAGAAAAAAAGCAATGTCCCAAACGTCAATGTTTGAGTTATGGACAAAACTGTGTGTTTATAGGGCAGCAATTTGTCAAATTTTTATCCTTGTAATATAAAACACATTTAATGAAAGAAACCCCAATTGAACCACTCCACTCTGTATTCATACACCTACTTTCAGATTTGAGCATTGTTCTATTGCTGCAAATTTTAACAGAAGACCTCATGCATGTTTATCATGTAAACACCTTTCTAACATCGATTAGTGTTCTCAAGCTCATGTGTTAACCACCCACAATGCACTCAAGGCATGAAGTATTAAGGGGGTGCGATTTGTGAAATGCCTCCAAAAACAAACAGGGTTCATGCAATTTGCAGAATATCAAGGGCCTACAAATTATGTCTTTATGATACTTGTTAGCCAATTTGATTAACAATAGTGGACTTTAGGCGTATACTTTTGCTAACATACAGCAAAATTGAGTTAAATATACTTTTGCTGACAGTACAGCATGAAATTGAATGTATCCCAAAAACCTTGAATTGTTCATTTTCCATCACAACCTTGCCGTGAGGTCTATAAAGTCAATACCTTGAATTTGCCTGTAGCTGACATGCATCCTACTGATGGAACAAACCAAAGAGTGATAGAGTCTATTAATTTGTGTGAAGGTCAACAACCCCCTCCCTGTCTAACATGACTAGAAAGGTTGATCAATATACTTTGGTAAATCAATAGTAATGTATTATTCTGTAGCAGCACCACTGCCCCACTGGTTTTCTCCCTTTTAATTTCTTGCTATTTAGGTGTTTCCTTAATTCCACTTGCCTAACAAATAACAGTTGGAGTCTCAATTGGATCGGATCAAGCACCCCAGGCGCTTCAAATCCGAGTGGGCAACTTCTACACAACCTTTTCGAGTCGAATCATCACAAGAACTGGGAGAACAACAAAATCTATGTCTGGCACCCCAACCTACCTTTTAAATGCCAACACCCGATACCATCCAGCATGTTACTACAATTCTTCCATTTCAAGAGTTGCTTGGTGCTTGGGGGAAACGGGAGGGGGACAGTCACAGACATTAGGCCGCATAAAAAAAAAAAATATTATTAGATAGGATTCTGGTTAGGCCCTCCCTCCTCACTCGTGGGGCATAACGGTCAAAACTTCTTTTATTTTTTTTATTTTCTTAAATTAATATGTTTTCAATTCTCTGAACTTATGATCAATGCTAGGCCTAATTGTTATTAATCAACCACGAATCATGTTCATGTTGATTTTAGATACATCTAGGGAAGTATATTACTGGTAAACTTAAAGAGACATGTAAAAGAACTGAAATTAAGAAATTTGCAGGCTTGGAAGCTGAAAATTGGCGAAAATTCAAAACTCATGAGGCAAAATTTTCTGAAAAGGGGACCTTAAAGAGACATGAGGATGATTTGCCAGGAAGAAGCGCCCCCAATTTTTCTCGAACCCCCGTTTTTTACATATTTGGAATGCATACCAATTTATAGATCCACACCTGCTGAAGTGAATAAGCCGAATACGTCATCTTATGTAATAAGATGATGATTTAGTAGTTCTGTCGTGCACGACCGAAAGTCAAAGAATGGTTTCTATGGAACAATTACGATAGCAGGGCAAGTTCAAAACAAGGTTTGCGGTTTTCTTTTGCACTGTGTGTCCAATAAACCTTCGAAAAGTTTTCGGTAGGAGGCTACAACTGATCAGTGAAATGTGAGAGAAATTTGATCCTAAAAAAAATCTCCTCCTGTCACTTTAAAGCATTTTATGCTTCAAGTGGGGGTCTTGTGAACTATGGAGAGATGCGACATGGGGGTCTTAAGGGGTGCATTTTGAATATACCCATAGACATCTTTGCCCATGTCAATGTTTTAATATGTTTAAAGAGACATGAGGAAGATTTCCAGAAAGAAGCGCCCCCAATTTTTTTCAAACACCCGGGTTTTTGAATATTTGGAATGCTTACATGTATTAGATCACACCCGAAGTGAATAAGCGAATACGCCGTTCTTTATGTATAATCTGGAGGATTTGACTTTCGTCGTGCACGACAGAAGTCAAAGCACGGTGTTCTATGGGCAATTACGATAGCAGGCCAAGTTCAAAACAAGTTTGCGGTTCTTCTTGTATGTTTGTCAAAAAACATTCGGAAAGTTCTTGGTACAGTGGCCCTCTAAATGCGATCTTTGTGCAATTTGAGAGAAAGTCGATTTTACTAAAAAAAATATCCTCATGTCCTTTAAACAAATCAAAAACCAACAATAAACGTTGAAGCTGAATTTTACACCGTATTTTACGTTCCCTGCAATGGGTAGTATTTTTACGGGCATCCAGTTATTATACGTTCGACATGTATGTGAGTCCCAAGCTGCCGTTCAAATGCCTTGTTTTTTACAGGTTTATTTTTAACAGTGTACCAGCAAACCAGCTACTACATTTGGAATCATGTGTAGACACAGGATACTTTGTTGCCAAATAAACCCAGGTTAAGTATGCTGTGTACAATTTGGTGTGCGGCACACATAGTTTGCATGGTTGCCACTTGTGCATTTGGGTGTATAATCAAAGCTCATATGTTGGGAGACCTGTCGGAGTTTACTCCCTTTTGCCAAGCATAATAAATTGTGTGTAAAGGTGATCTTTGGGTCAAAAATTAATTGGTCTGTAGAGCGTTCACATACTTAAAAATGCTTCGTCACTTTTGACTAGGTGCCAAGTAAAATATGATCTTATGAGATTTCCTAATAAAATGTGAATGGAAAATCTTGAAAATTTGACCAGAATCTTGTCAAATTTAAATACATTAGTTTGATTTTAACTTATATTCTAGTTTTGACTAGAAACCTCATAAGATTATATTTAACGAGGTATTTTTAAGAGTGCAGTTTCCTTTTTGATTAATTAATGAAAATAGCAGTACAATGAGTTTTATGTTTTATGCTTTCCTTATTTTGGACATCCTAAATTAAGTTTTGGACAAATTGATATTAATGATAATAATGCATTGTGGAAATGGGACCCGATGAATATATATGGACTTGATTAGGTAAATTTCTACAACCTGATCAGGTTGTGATCTGGACCAGTGGCAGCGCCATGGGGGGCATTCCCAGCCAATTTTTTTCTTCCCCCAGTTTGCCCCCCCCCCCCCCCGGCTGAAAGAAAAATGAGGGATTTTTTTGGCAAAATTTGGTGATTTGGGGCCAAAAATCAAACAATTTTGGCAAAAATCTGTGAGTTTGGGCCAAAATTGGTTAAAAATCTCAAAATTTTTGATATTTTGCCCCACCCTCCCGCGATTTTCACTTTTTCCCAAAAAAAATTTCACTTTGTCCCCATTTCCCCCCAGAGAAAGCAGGTCTGGTACTGCCACTGATCTGGATTGCTTAAGTGAAAGGCTTTTGGAAGCCATAATGTGCTTCAATCACAGTCTGAAATATCTCAATACAGGCCCACAGCAGGAATAGGGTTTGCAGTGTCATTTATGGGCGAATAATGTGTCCGAGGTCAGAAAAAATTAATAATGGGCGAGGCGCAGCCGAGCCCACTATGTGAAAGTTTTTTCTGGCCGAGAATACATTATGAGCCCATAATGACACTGCAAACCCTTTATTTCTATTCTATTACCTAAAACAGCTTCGTGTAATAATTGGCGACCTATTATTGCAGAATAATGGGCAGTAAACTGACCAATCAGAATGCTGCATTTTCAATAACGGGCAGTAGAGGTAATAGAATTCTTTTTGAGGGGTTGTGGGACTTTCAAAATGTGGAACCTTGTAAAAATAGCTTGTATGTTAAATATCTGGAACCTGCATTTCAATTGGTTATTGCCATAAAATGTACAATGAATTAGCCAATCAGATATGGTGTATGAAAAGCAGGTAAGTGCTCAAGGGATTATGCTGCCTGTTATGACAATCCCCATGAGAGGATCAGCCTTTGGAATAAACTGCCTATAGACACAAAACAAGAATATCTACATGTACTAACATTCAAAGCCTCAGTAATCTAGGGGAAATGATTATGGAAATTAACTAAATCCAGAATAATTTTTGATGTGAAGATCAGACAAGCTTAAGGAAATGCAAAAGGAATAAGGAGTTAGATTTAGCAACTCACTCAAAGTCCAATTGCAGACATTGTAACCATGGTTACAGAGATCTTTTGGGGCAATTTTGGTACAGTAGCAATGACTTAGAACATATTCTCTAGACTGGAACCAATTGTTGGTTAACCATGCAGTACCTCACATGACATGTCACAATTGATTGACTTGGATTGAATTTGTTCAGAAGAGTAAAAAGTGTTTGATTGTAAATTAAGTGATCAATGAACTTCTCCAGAAAGTGTGCCCCATTAAAAAAAAAATAAGTTTAGTTTTGGAACTAGACGATAGCCAACTATTGATTTTTGGCCCTCGACTTGGCTGTAAAAAAAAGGAACTTAGAATTTCAGGTCTATTGGCCTAAAAATAGGGAACTCTTTCAACATGGTTTGGCATTCTCCTGGCCCTTCACTGAGAAAATTGAGACCCCTCCCCGACTTAGTCCGATAAGGGTACATAAAGAAATTCCATATATACCAGCTTATGTTTCAGTGGACTACGTGTGCACTGAATTCTCATGTTTTTTTAAATAAACGCAAATGAAATATTTTTTTCTCACAAAAAATAGCTAGACATTCCACTTTGGATACAATTCAAGATTTAACAGTTAAACAAACAAAGCAATTTCCTTAAATTTTAGTTCAATCTTCATTAACAACCTGTGATGAAATACAACAATTGGGCATCAACTCGTGGAATGTCAATCCTAATCCTCCAAGCCAAATAGAAACAAGATGCCCTATTCACCCAACCACTCACTCAATACCTATCCATCCCCTTCCTCACACTTCAAATCGAACAAACCTTTTTTTACCCTTCCCCCCTTCCCACATTTCAATTCACTACCTCGCCGCTACCTCGTCAATCCTGTGAAGTGAAATTCACCCAGGTATAACTTGGCTCCCCGGACAAACACACAAAACCCAAGCATTCCCTTGTTATGCCTTGCACACATCATTCCGATTTCCATTAATCTGTGACAAAAAGTACTTTGCAGTGGACAATGAGGTTAAATAAAGTAACATTTCTATTTACAGTTCAAGCAGAATTTAAAAGCTTTCCTACTCTTTGGCGAGACATGTTTCTACTTTTTTCCTTGAGCGACCTGTCAACAGTGGTACAATCCTGTGGTTAGGTCGTGGCTTTTGAGATGATCGCCCAAACAAATGGAAAAAAAACCCCCTTGCATGTTATTAGGAAGCCATCGCAACCCCTGAAATCTAAGACAGGCTGTTTGTACTCTTGAATGTATTTTTCATGCTGGATTATGACCTATAAATGGTCATGAAATGATAATTTTTGACATTTGGGGGGGAAAATTCCCTCTTACTGATTGATTAAAAAAGATTGAATATTGATTGAAATCTTATCACCTGTTGTGTAAAGTGAAACATGAACCCATTCTTTTGCCACTTATATTCAACACATTTTGTCCAAGAGAGGCTCCAAGTTGTGTCAAATACCTACGCTACTATAAAATAATTTTCCCAACTAGGGTTTGCATTATGACCTTTGGCTCCCTAGTGTTTATCTCAGTGTACTTTATCATGTCATTTTATCTTATATTGAACACACTAATAGTACTTGCAAAGTTTGTAGGGGTATTAGCATGAAACTACAGTGTTCCCTTGGGTGTTAAAGCCTTAAAGCACGTAGAATGTTCCATAAAACAAGTGTGGGATATTTGATACATACAAAACCTCAAACCGGATGTGCTGCAACTTTTAAGTCCCCCTTGGCTTTTTGGTTTGGTTTAGAGGTGAATGTTATTAGTTGTGGCTTTGCAATTGGTTAAAAAGGACGGATTTCCAACTTTCGAACTAGAATCCTTATGCTGCTGTACTAGGTTTTGAAAAATCAATTACTCCTCTGACATACTTACCATGAAGCTATTACTCTGAATTTTGAAATCCCTTCAAGAAGCAAAAGCAACCACCCCTGTTTCTAATTGCCGGAACCGATCCAATTTGGCTTTATTTTCTGTTTTTTAGTTTAGGTACAAAACTGCCTTTTTTTAAATTGACTGACCTGAATTTAAAAAAATGAGTGAAGTGAGTGAAAAAAATTTTTTAAATTTTGTGATCCTAACACCGCATTTATCCTGCTTTTTGATGTTTCTGAGGAAATATTGTATTATGTGGCCCCATAATGGTCACTGTGTTGTAATTTCTGTTCCGTTTACGGATCCAAATTACAAATTTATTAGTAGATCAAATTTGCAAAATCTTAGGCAACATACATACTTAGGCCAACAGTTTCAATGATACCAACATTTTACTTTTTTTGAGGAAGTCGGGGGAACCATGCACCTGTAATTTTTTTTAAAGATTTTGGTGATTTTTAGGGTTATTAAAAAAGGACTGAACAAACCACCCTACTTGACAGCTCCATTTGTGCATTTTTTTATCACTTAGGTTAAATAAAACAAGCTGTGGGATGCAACTAATATATACAACATTACAGATTCATGCACATGCAACTAATTACATGCAAAATAACCCTTAAATAATCATTCATAATAATCACTCATTGTAAAATTAGGCACTGCTTTCTAATGATGGCCCTGGGATCCAGGACGACTTGTGACATGCAGCCAGTGTGTTTTTTCAACCCCTACTCCAGGGGGGTCGACCCGATCTTCTCGATTTGGGCATTGGGGATTTCCAACGGTCATTTAGGGAATTCTTACGTGTATTTTCTACGCAAGCCTCGTCCCACGTGACATTGCAAAATCACCTTTTAAACCATCGTCCAATACATCTTAGTAATAATCATTATATTTAGGAAAAAAATTATTAATTCAAATCGCCGTTCGGGTTAGTGGATTAACCCCGTCTGCAAACTGTGTAATTTCCTATAACGGTCATTTAAGATTGAATATTCGTGACCAGGCCTGGCTTAAGTCAAGTCTTTTGGTGTTGCCGTTCGATATGCGTAAGAGCGCCCCTCCTACCATTAAGAGAAGTCTTTGAATAAACTAGCACTTCCGGGTTACGCTGAAGTTGATGCCGTTCCGTGCTGTTAGGTTGGCATCCTACCCCTCACCCTGCCCTACTCTTATCGAAACTTGCTTTATTACTATACAGGCGTGATTCTCCATGTACATGGGACTGACTGAACGGCTTAATGTCGCCCTCCAAAATCACGGGGTTAGTCTCATTGTTCGTTTCAAAAGTCCAAATTAACCATGGAGTGGGAAAAGGAAGCGGAATTCCAGTTTTAATCAATAGTTCTTATACAAATCAAATGTAGAATTTAGTACCCGAAAATCCCAGCAAGTGGCCCCGCTGGGATTCAAACCGAGGACCTCCTGCACCAAAGGCAAATACTCTAACCAGTGGGCCACACTCTCCATGCCAGTACACACAAGCCATTCTATCAGGCACACAGCATTTAGGAAAAAGTGAGGTGGTGATTTAAGAGACACAATTAAGCACAATTAATTCTAGAAAAATGCACTCCTAATTTTTTTCAAAACCATTTTTTATGCATATTACAATGCTTACCAATATATTAAGGTTTGTGGCCAGATCGCTAATGGCTGTTCTCAGAACCCTAGATTTTTCTGCAAGTTGTCAAAAAGTTTGGTGTCTGAAGAAAGCTACTAAATTTCTCATTTACACTGTGAAATCTTAAGGCTAAATAATGTTTGGTTTGGATGTTGTGAGAGAAAATGTATATCATTTTGGTCGACCAATATTAATTTTACAGAATACTCTATGGGGCTTACAAAATTGCATTGTTTAGCTCTCACCAGGCCCGTACGCAGGGGGGGGTGCGGTCGCACCCCCCCCCCAAATTCCACAAAAAGGGAAAAAGGTCCACTTTTTGCCGATTTTTTTGCTAAAAAGGTCCAAAATTTAGAGAAATAATGACGAAAAAGTCCACTTTTTGGTAATGACATATTCAAAACGTCCAAAAAGGGACTATTCTAGGGGTTAGGTCCATTTTTCCAAAAAAAGGTCCACTTTTTCAAAGACCCGCACCCCCCGTAAAAAAATCCTGCGTACGGCCCTGGCTCTCACAGCTAATGGAGTGAAATATCGGTGCAAAACTTTACAGGTTGAGATTACAGTCACTCAATCAAAATGTAAACTTTATATAATAAAATTGGGTCATCCCCTTTAAATCACACCTGAAACGAATAAGCCAAAAATGCCGCCATCATGTAATAAAAAGCCATTTAGTATTTTAACAGAAAATTCAAAAATGCTTTTCCACAGGGTTTGCAAACAGGTAAGTTCAAATTTTAGCTTTTGTTTTTCTTTTCTACTTGTGTGTCCAATAAAAAATTGAAATGTTCTCTATAGGTGTTCTACATCTGATCAGAATTTACAGAAATGTGTATCCTCAACAAATCTCCTTGTGTTCTTTATAGTTACCATCCCAGAAAGCAAAGTGAGTGAGTGAATGAAGTGTCTCATGCAGGGTTCTAGGGTTCCCAGTTAAGGATCTAATATAAGCCTGGGAGGTCAGGGGGAAGTGCCCTGGAGGCTTCTGGGTTTTAGCCATTTTACATGTCTAGGAAGCCAGCAAAAGAAAAATTGTTACATGATTTTGGGGGGTTTGCTTCTGGGCCCCAGCTTTGATCCCCATCTTTATTTATATTCTTTTTTTCATTTGTGTACTTTTTGGCATGGGAGGGCAGCCAAGAAATCCCAATTTTAGACGTCGCCATTAATTAAACACGTAAAGGCAAAATCTTGACGAAAAATTCTGAACTTTTTTTTATGTTGTTGAGGAATATTTTCTTATTCCAAAACCGTTGGAGCTGAAGAATCAACTCCACTGTAAGGTTTATTTCTGATTTTTCTGTGTGAATAACGGACAAGGTGGATCATGGGAACACCCATGACCGACCCACATCAAAGCACCTAAATCGGTTTGTGGTTTGTGTCTGTATTGCTGCAATCTATTTGGATTAGTTTTGGTGAGTTGCTATATTGAAAGAGGCTTGGTCCCCATCATCTGCTTTTTAGTGCCCCGACTGCAACACTACTGCTTTCTCTATTGGCTCATACAGGATATACTCTGTTCGATCTCAAGTTTGGGGGTGATGTCACTGCGCGTGTTAGGTTTTGCACCCGAGAAACGCACACGTCGACCTTGGAATTGCAGCATTTATGCATGTGAACAAAGGCATGGCTCAATCCAAACGCTAGAGCGAATGCAAAGTTGCGTCATGACATATCACCCCCAAACTCGAGACCGAACAAAGTATAGAAGTGAATCAAAATGTGAATGGTATAAAAACAGTATCCAAAATATGGATGAGTAATTGGGATGGCATATTACACAAGAAAATGCTCCCATAAAACAGGTCTCGAGCCTAGAGATTACATCTAACAATGTAACCATGCCCTTTTTCCCAAAAGAGTTGTTCCTTTTCACATGTTTCAGGAAAACGTTTTGTCTGTTATAAATTAGCTTCCTGCAGACTCCTACCTTTACCTCAACCAAATTGGATTCAGAGTGGTTTTGTTGCTGACGTGGCTTTGAAGTTGTCTGTTTGTAGAAAATGTCACATGCATTCACCTGTTGGATGCACAACATGCCAATTTCCCTTTTAATGTCAATGAGCTTGGTAATATTAATTTCACAGAGCTCTCAACTAGTTTTCGAAGCTCATTTTGATGTTAAATTGGATTGGATCCAGTGCATAGCAAGGGATTTTGAACTGTCTTTTAAAGGCTTTTATGGCATTATATTCTTTTTGTTTTAGCTTCTTTTGTATTGATATTCCAGTTGCAAAACAGGTTGGAGGGAGAGATAAGTGCCCCCTTGGTTGATATTCTAGCTGGACAGATGCAAAACTGAGTCAGCTATGGTGGGGTAAAAATCACATTTTAACAATCCTAAGCTTACATTTTGCCCCACACAACTCACTCTCATTTTGTTTTGCCCATAACCTAAGTACTGTAAAACGTATGACCAATATATGCATATTTCATTTAAATTTCTGCAAGAAATTCGAGTTTTAGTTTATCCTATAAACTGACATCTGTTTATATAAACCGCACACATGCATCAGGTGCTCTAAAAAACAGCTCTTCTACTTTATTTCTACAACAAATTAACTATAAAATAAAACTTAACAACAGTAATTAACACTTAAGTGTATAAAAAAGTCTTGTGCACATCCATTGTTGTATGGGGGGGGGAGTTCATGTGGAAACCCCCATCTGAAAAAAACTTTGCCATTGAATTTTTTAACCAAACTGTGGTCATTGATGGATTACATCGACACGAACACATAATATGAAAAAATAAATTTGCTGTACCAATTCAAAAACATGGCAGTTAAAAAATTATTGTTATGATGTGCACCAAATTCCCCTGCCAAAAAATGAAAAACCACTTTTACAAAGGACTTTTTCCATACAATGTGGCTCATAATAGGAGAACATCAATACATTTACATTGCTGAAATAGATTTTTTAAAAAAAGTTACTCCAGTACGATTTAAGGAGCAAAACAAGTTTTGAATAGCGGCCACCAAAATGCTTATTTATTGCTATGCATAAAAATGCCATGGTCGATCTGAATTTTTCCACCAAAATATGCGCACTGATATTTAGGAATACATAAAATTTTGGGCAAAAATGATTTTTAGCGTTAAAAACAGGTGGGCAAAAAAACAAAAATGTTGGGTACAGAAAGAAATGGTCCTGTAACACAATTAAAGTGCTAAATTGCTACAGTGTTTGATGAACAAAGTCCAACCACTGTGATATTCTCTCTATAAGCACAAAACACATATTTCTTGGTCGGTTTTCTCTCAGATCCCAAATGACTTCCCCAGCTCCTTTCAAGAAAGTGTCATGCCTTTTATGGCTTCCTCAGAACTCCTCTTACTCAAATGAATTGGATTTTGCAGTATGTTTTGTTACCTTCAAATTGCTTGAGGTTGTCCTTTGTAGAAAACGTCACCTATTCACATACAGATTCAGAGCATATGGAAGCTTGTTATGTCAATGAACTTTGTAATATTTATTTCATAGTGCCTTGGATTGCTTTCCAAGCTAATTTTAAAGTTAATTTTGGATAAGAACAAAATTTGCAGCATGACTTATCTTGATTTTTTTAAAAGGATGGTACCAACTTTTCACTACTTAAAAGTCCAGGTATGGAATCAATATGTTCATAAAGTTTGTTAAAGGAGAACAGTAGTACTGATTTTTTTGTTAGTTCAAACTAAGAATATACTATTTCCAGTCATATAAATAATAATAATAATAATGAGATTTATATAGCGCCTTTTACACAAGTAGGCAAAGCGCTGTTGCCAATTATTATTACGCTGCCATCAGGAAATCGTCACAATCATTTCGCTTCACCTAGGTCGGCAGCCGGCCAAGCGCACAATCCTATCAGCACTTAGATTGTAATATTCCCACTAACAGCTACCCGAATATCGCTTGGGTCGACGAAGCAGGTAAGGTAAAGTGCCTTGCCCAAGTGCACAACACATTGGCCACAGCGGGGCTCGAACCCACAACCTTTAGATCATGAGTTGGCCGTCTTATCCACTGGACCACATGTGCCCCTAAAAGCCACTATCAGCGATTTCTCTTTCTTCAAAATATACACAAATCACGCTTCCATTATCAAAGTCCATTTTTTGCACTGTTAGCTAATGTTGCATTGGAAATTGTTGTAATAAAGACACCTGTAAGTGACTAAGCTTAACACACTGTATTTGTCAAGAAATGACAAATTTTTATGCATTGTTTACTAATAAAAGTTGTGATTCGATTTTTATTAGTAAATAAAACATTTGTAAATGGAGCTATACTTTGTTCATCACCAAATAGGCAAGAGACTCTTCACACTCAGTCAGTCCTGAGGTCACAGTGACACAATTGATAACCGCAGAAATTGTTGTACGAGGTCAGAAGGCATGGAATTGCACAAACACAAAAGACACGCGTCCTTGCTCTTTGTTTGATTCCCCACACAGGAAACGGTGCAAATCGGTGATGTTTTTCGCTATGTTAAAGTATAGGGGAATTCATGTTCAAACTGGCAATCTATGAACTAACCGTGGTCTTCGCTTTCTCCAAACAGATACAGCTTCACGTGCACAGACTTTTTTACAGATAAGATGTCCCTTTATGATTTGGTCAACTTTAAAATGATGTGGGGCTCCTGAATTTGTCAAGACCACGCATTATTTAAACACGATTTTTTTCACTTTTCATCCTTGTTTTTCAACCCCAAAAATATCATTATAATTATAATTATACCATCTGAGGTATGAAGTGACTTTTAGAAACATTTCTGCAATATTTGTAAAATAAAACAACATATTACGAGCCCCAAAAACGAAGTTGTTTCAAACGTTTTCTACCAACTGGAGAGGTCAGCGCTGCACCATTGTTTTCATGTGAAAAAGAAAATAAAGCATGCCAGCGTGACCTGCTGTCTCACTGCACTGCAATTTGATATGGAATAGTGCGGTTTGCAACTTGCAAAGCAATACTACTTTAAATATAAAACTAACACAGCAGAGGCAATGTGGGATATACCTGTGATGCACGCTTGGAAAAAAGAGGCACACATGTAAAATGTAAATTACTTCCACACAAGGATAAACAAAAGCCAAATATTGTTTACCTATTAGGTAATTTAGTATAAGTTCCTCTTTAAACAAAATAAATTGCATTGTACAACAATGGGGCATGGGGAATATCTCCCCAATTATTTTTTTTTACCCCCCTCCAGCTAGAAGAAAATCATGGATTTTTGGCAAAAATCAGAATTTTTGGCCAAAAAAATCACCAAATCTTGGCAAAAATCAGCAATTTTGGTTCAAAATTTGTTACAAATCTCCACATGTTTTGTTTTGCACCTCAAAATTTCACTTTCCCCATTTCCCCCAGAAAAAGAATTCTGATGCCACCACTATTCATTAGGTATCATTTCTAAACCATATTGTATTACGGGAATGGTATAGCTCTGAAGGTAACTAGGAAGCAGGTCAAACCCAAGCGATGTGTAAAAAAGTAACGTAAAGTGTCATGCCAAGTAAATTCGAGCGCAAAGTGCCCATCCCTCTCCCTTGTCGTTTGGGCCAGACTCTTGTAATCTTTGCTGTGGGAGGTTCACCACTCCTCCCACACAATGAGTCTGTATACCTTCCCAGCATTCGCAGGTACCTATTTATGCACCTGGATGGAGAGGAGTAATTGAGGTAAAGCACAACACATTGGCCACAGCAGGACTCAAACTCACAACCTTTGGCACTCAATACACTGGACCACATGTGCCCTCAAATATGTTGTGACTTCCATTTTCTTCTAAATCACTTTCTTCTTTTCAGAAAAGTCTCATCCCTTTTATAGCTTCTTCCAAACTCCTTTTACTTCAATGAATTGGATTTACAACATTTTTGTTGATATGCTTGAAGCTGCCTTTCACAGAAAATGTCAATTTATCACATTGCATTTAGATGGAACATATGTGAGCTTATGTTATATGATCAGGGAGTTACTGAGAGAGAGAACATGCACAATTTGTTTCGATTAAAGACACTATCAGTGATTCACCCGAAAGAGTCAAAATAATTAAAAGTTGCAGGAAAAACTTAAAAGTGAAGGATATGTTTGTAGAATTCTCAGAATTGACAGAAAAGGAAAAAAAAACGGCAGTGTTCAAAGATATGAATCGCCATTCATTTACGTGTTGTAATAAGTGTCCATGCAGACAGTAATGACTAAAATATCAGATTTTGTCCTTATTTGGTTGTTTCTACAATCTTTGTCAAAAGTAGTTGGCACACCTTGTGGAAATCAGCTCTTTTACATTGACATAATTCGGCCATTTTTGAAGGTACGAAATTGAACTTTTTTTGGTATCAAGCTTGAAGCCTTTGCGAATCCCTAAAACCTCCCCCCTCCCCACCGATCAATGTTGAGTACTGTTAGGCACACTGTAACACGATTTCAGATTTCAACATTGTTCTGGGGAGAGGGGGACGATTTTACTGTACGGTAAGAAAAGTGTGCCGACACTTTTGTCCAAGATTGTAGTCTTATCATTTGCAGGCCATGTTAGGACATCTGTACTTTTTACAGACATGCAAAAATCTGATTTTTGATGACTTTTTATTTTCAGATTTAGCAAATCACTGATAGTGCCTTTAATATTGTTTTAGCAAATGACAAAGTGCTTATAACTCAGCAACAAGATATCCAATTTTAATGGATAAAAAAGTTAATAAATAATGTGAAAAAAATTAACATTGAATATTGCCATCATACGACTTGTTCCTTGGATCTTATAAATTCCGAGTTTGTGTTCTCTTTGTGTCAATGAACTTTGAGACATCATTCCTCAGGGGTTTTTGACCACTTTCTATCTTCATTTGTAATTTTGATTCAGATCTGATCCCATTCACTGCATGAATGATGCGACTTCAATCTCATGGGATAATGGTCACTTTATAACATATTCACAGATCTTTATTCCATCAAAATTTACATCCTCTAAGATCAGGGGAGATGTTGCATTTTTAAAGGTTTCTTTAAAGGCATATTAGTGATTTTTTAAAGTTTCAACAAATTTACCTTAAATTGATTAAATGTATCCCCACATTTTCTTCTGTGATATATCAGAATAAAGTGTTGAAATGTATTCATACTTAAGGTGTATTTGTGATTTTAGCACATTTACTGTTGTTTATGGTTCATAAGATATCCTTCTAATATCTTCTTCCATAAATCATAGTTGATTTAGTTAGATTGATGATAGTTATAATACAAATGTTCCTATCATGAATACCCTAGGTCAATGTGTTGTAATTTGTCCATTTTTAAATATAAAATTATGAATTTCTTCCAAAGTATATCAAATCTACACGCAAGGACCAATGCACACATACTGTTCTTAACCAACTGTTTAGAAGGTATGAAAATCTCATCTCTTTAAAGTGACACAAGGAGATTTTTTAGGATATGAATTTCTCTCAAATTTCACTGGATGGCTTGTAGACCACCTACCGAGAACGTTTCAAAGCTTTATTGGACAAACAGGTGCAAAAGAAAATCGCAAACCTTGTTTTGAACTTGCCTGCTATCGCAATGGTTCCCCATAGAAAAGCATGCTTTGACTTTCTGTCATGCACGACAGAAACAACTAAATCACCATCTCATTGCATAAAGACGGCATATTCGGCTTATTCACTTCAGGTGTGATCTAATACATTAGTAAGCATTCCAAATATGTAAAAAACTGGGGTTCGAGAAAAATTGGGGGGCGCTTCTTCCTGGAAATCTCTTCATGTCTCTTTAAGGTACGTTAGGAGGGTGAGGCTTATATATGGATCACAAAATGCTCCTTTAATAATTTATGTACTATATTAACAAGCGTATCCACATAACCCACCACTCAATTGATTCTACACGGATATTTGTCAGATCCATACTAAAAATGATCAAATCACAATGTTTACAAATTTATTTTTCCTGTACAGCATTGGGTTATTTCAGATGAATTTCCATTAACCCCTGTGGAAGGCATGGTGAACGCGCGTAATACAGGTGAGTCAAAAAAAAGTACAACCAAATTGAGCGATTTTTCATGGAAAACCCTTTTTGCTATTCCATATATTTTTCTTCTGTAGTACATTCAAACCTGTTTTGTTAGCTTCTCATATAAAAATTACGGTATTAAAATTGATTAACACGTTCAAATTACAGTTGGCGGAAGGTGCAAATACCCATTGTGAAAGAACCGACAAGTTTACACGCTATAGTACCCAAGAGTACTCTGGTTTACGTTCAGCTTGGGAGTTGCAGTATAACCGTCGCATTATTAAGCTTAAACCACACATTTAGAATAATGTGCAGGGATCACAAGTGAACGTAACCATTTTTGGGTGAGGGCGAGTGAGGAGTGGTGTAAGGGAGGGCGGGCTCCGCTTCAAACTCTTTTCCCCTCCTGGCCCCGAATAGAGATCAGGAAAGTCATAAATTGATATTAAAAAAAATGGGAATATAGTACCTTAAATTTGAACATGTTACCGTGTTCACCTTTGCAAAATGTGTTTTAGTGATGCCCCCCAAAAGTTACATGGTTCCTATCGCCTAGTCCCCCCTCCCCAAATGAAAATGGTCCTGGTTACATCATTGGGTAAGACCTGTAAAAAAAATATGAAACCAGATCTCAAAATACCATATTAAAGAAATCAATTTTTGGACTTGAAGCACAATTTGCAGCATTCTTCCAACTTGATTTCCACGTAGTAAAACCCCACTTACTGTATAAGGACTGGATACATGATTTAAAGTTTTTAAAATGTTCCATTTAAATATATCCGGTTCTTTCCATTAAATCATCTAAAGTAGTCTAACTTATCATCAACCCATGTCCGTGCATAGCTTTGAATACGGCGCCAAAAAATCACAAATAAGCCCTCACGCTGCGTAGTAATGAGTCCCATGTGTATGTACATCACGTGCCCTTGTTCGGGACAGAAAATGGATACCTTCACAAAATTACTGTAGCCTTTGAATGGCTTGATCGATTTTAAAAATTTAAAATTATGTGAAAGCTGATTGACAACAGACTATCCCCTAACCCAGGATTAATTTGGTTAATTCCTTTAAAGGTTGCTCTTCTTCAATCTTCTAAAAAATCCCTCATTTGGTTTGTACTTTTTTTCTGACTCACACCCTGTATCTTCCCTCCCATATGGCAGTATTTATAATTCACTTTGCAATAGCCATGGTCAGATTATGATCAATGCATGGTTGTAAAATGCATGAAAAAAGTCAGAATCCTGACCTTTTTAACATAAATTTCAAGTGGATGGGGGGGGGGGGGAAACAATCTCATGTTGGAGGAGACACATATGTATATAGGTATATACATTTTCAGCATCATTGTCACCCAATGACCCCATATTTGTTTTTGAATCTCACCCAAAGATCCCATATATTTACCATATAATGTTATCACTGTCACCCAAGACCCCTCTTTTTGGGGGTCCTTTTTCCAAAATGTTCACCCAAAGACCCAATTTTTTTTTGAAAATTTTTCAATTTGGCTGTTTCTCACCCAAAACCCCTATTTTTTTATTCGTCTGTCACCGATGCCCGTGGGATTGAAAGCACCAGTCTTGCACCCATATCCATTTCATACACACTAAAAACAACATGGTCATTTTCCGGGGTCAGTAGTAGTATGCACACTACTCCGAAATAGTGGTTGACCCTTTTCGTGGTCAACATTTGACCACTATTTCGGAGTAGTGTGCATAGTTGACTACTGACCCCGGAAAATGACCACATTGTTTTTAGTGTGTATGTGAGTGCCTTTTAGCCATTAGATTTCACACGGTAAATGAGAAAAATATAGTAGCTTTCTTTTGATACCAAATTTTTGACCACTTCCAGTAATATCTGTGGTTCTGGGGCTAGGAAGAGGCTATTAGCGATCATCAGGCAAAGGCCTTTAGAAGGAACTTTACTAAAACAGTTTCCAATTCAATAATTCTACTCCAAGTGAAGGCTTTAGTTTGTTTTCAAAGAAAATCACTGTTAGTAGCTTTAAAATGTCAGTCTTTGAGGCAAATCTTTGCCATACAATAGAGTACCATTGAATGTTAGAGAGCCAACAGTAAAATAAGCCTTACATGTAATTAATGTCATCGACAAAGCATGTCAAAACCCATGTGATTTCTCATCAGCAGAAGCACATGTAGTCTTGTTTTCTTCCAGATCAAAAGCCATCCCTTTCAGGAAGTATGATGGCGTTTATGGCTTCCTCTCCATTTCCCCTTTTGCCTCAAATGAATTGGATTCATGGCGTGTTTAGTTTGGCTGGCATCTATACATGCACTGCTTGGGGGTTTCTCCACAAAACTGTCCCATGAATTCATGTTAGCTGCAGACATAAGTATTGTGGTGATGTTGTTTCTGTCAATGAACTTTACAACCTTCTTGCACAGGGCTCTTAACGCAGTTTCTGCTCTCATTTGTAATGTTAAATGTCTCTCTGATCAATGTACAGCATGTGTTACCTTCCTAGTCTTGTCTTAAAAGTATCCATCATAATACTCTTTTTGCTTAAAAGCCAGCTTGCAACTGGGAGGAATCTATTTTTCAGCTCGTTTTGGGCTTGAATGCCTCTAGCACCCCAACAATGCATGGCAACCTCAGGCCCCCAAGCTGGCATTTAGTAGTCCTCAGGCCCTTTCACAATCAACTGGTGGTCTTGACCCCCAGGGTCAAAGTCATATGATTATATAAATACCTTATAAACCAAGGGCACCAGTAGTTTTCTGACCACCAACCATAACTCCAGAGCAGGTCTCCCAGCTCACTAAACTTAACCACTAGACCAGCGAGATTGCATTGCAGGAACAGCAATTATAATCCTTAAATCGATACTGCTTTGTGATCAGCACTCAAAAAAATAATAGCAGCGCTATGGAGTCAATATATCTCAAGTGGTGGTCAAATCTCACACAATCATAACAAAGGAGGCTAGCTCACTCAGATGTACCTGGTCTTGTTTAGCTACTGTGGGATCTCCAATGGGTTTCCAGTGAATGGAGATAATATAAATGACCCTCATGTTCCATGGATGTTGGTAACATACAATGTCAACTTTCCTTTTGCATAGCATAAGTATAAAACCAACCTATAGATGATGTGACCTTTGTTTATGTTTCTGGCGCCCCCTGTTTGGTGGAAAAAGAAACTGTCAGCAAAAGCACCTATACTTTGCATGGAAATTCTGTTTTTTGCTGTAACTTTTGTTTCGAATTAATTTAATACTAACTTTCTTATCAAGCATAATAAAGCTCGATGCTAGCTAGCTGCATGTTTGTGACCAATTAATCAGGAAGGTTTTGCAAGTAATTTATAACCAGATTTATGTGGTCTTCACAGAACTACTGTATTTTTGCTGCCAGAAAACAACGAGGCGTCCTGAATGTCACAAGTGACGTCATAGTTCACATCATCTATATTGTGAAAAGAACGGTTTCTAGTATTTTAAGTTTGAAACCTCAAATATATTGGGATCCCCCAAGTACAATTTCAACTGAAATAAGCCTGAAATAGTAATATAGTAAACTCCACCTTCACTAGCCTTTTTTTTTGCCAAGAGTTGACACCTTAGTAAGTTACCAAAGCCATAACCTCTCCTCCTCCCCAAATCTAATAACACAAGTCTCCAATTTCTTGTCTTGCTACTTTGGCAGCTCAACCCTTGTATAAGTCTTTTTCCTTTATTCAAAAATTTGAGACTAGATTTTCTCTTTCAATGAAAACCATGGCCAGATTTCCTCTGTAATATTCTCTCACTGTTAAAATGGTCCTAATTTTACATACTTTACCTTTTAAATATTTAATATTTGTAAAAAAAATAAAAAAAATAAAAAAAATAAAAAAAATGTTTCATTGTTTATTATTTGTTGTCTTGTCGTTGTTTGGTATGTCTCTTCCGTCTGACTTGAACACTTATGTCGAATGCCATTGTTTAATCCTTTCATATTTGACAGCACTCTCAATTCTAGTCTGCAATCTTGATAATGATTGTATATGACAGGGATTCTACTGTAAATGAGTCTCTTACACCAGTATTTAATTATGACAAACTACTATGTTAATTGGGATCTTTCCTTACTCCATATCAACGCACTCAAATGATATTACCTACCTTGCTGCTCTAATTGTCCCTTTGACGGTACGCATTCACAGAAACATGGTTTAGGTCCAACGAAGACGCAAACTTGATTGATCTCCCTGACTCTGCTATTGTAATAGATGATAGAAGAGGGGTGGGGAGTCACCTTTACCTCCAAGTTCCGTATATAAAACGACCCGATTAAAAAATTATTGCAATGATTGCGATCGGTTTTCATTTGAAATAACTAAATTATCCCCAATATGTCATTGGTGTATTTACAAACCTGACTCAGTGTCTTAGAGGATTTCACTACAAATAAAGTTAAATAATCCCTCATATTATCATAGAGAACAATAAATCATTGTTACATCGGGGCGACTCAATCTGTGATTTTGCTAAAGTTATGATGAAAGGCCGACGGTAGCAATTTTGTTAAATTTATTTATTCCAACAGTTTCTGCCATGTATTATAGGACCTACCCGAATAAAATCAACCGTCCCCCCCCCCTCCCGGGTTATTTCTGCCACTCTTATCGACAACATATTATTCACAAATGATTGCGTGCCATGAATATCAAATCTGGCAGTTTCGTACTGATCTTTACACCACTTCCCCATCTTTCACTTACAAATAAAAAACTCACATCGGATTGAACCCAAAGTGCTTAACGAAAACGTCACGTTCAATTACAACCAGATAATATTAAAGGGTTAAAAACCGCAATCTCATTGTAGATTGGACCTCAATCACCACAGTTCAGAATTCAGAGAGGCCTAGATAAATTTACTGATAAACTTACGGAATTAATTAACATTCAATGCCCTATGAAAACCATTCAAAATATCCAAACCATAACACACCCAAAGAAACCATGGATACTAGTGGTTAATAGAAGTCTATAACACCATAAAGATAAGCTTACAGAGTGTTACCTATCAAAACCAACAGTAACAACAAAAATAAATACACTCATATAGAAATACCTAAATATGTTACTACGTCTCGACTAAGAAAAACCTATATCATACTAAATAGACGTTACAAAAACATATGAAAAAAAATGTGGCAAACAATTTAATCTATTAGGTAGAATAAAAGCTCCAAATCACCGACTTTTTTCACAGCACTAATGGTGACAAATACTGAACCGCGATATTGCATCCCATCAATTGAATTCTTACAAATATGGGTCTAATCTGGCAAGTAAAATTTCTGAACTTGATTCCAATTTTACTAGCCATTAAACCATGGCTAAGAGCAAGGTCTTTTTTTCTTTCTCCAACTTATAAGGAAGAAATATTAAACTTACCAGGGAACTGAAAAAACAGTTTCAGCTCTGGGTATGATGGTATCAGTACCAATCTTCTCAAACCCATTATCCCCGAGGTTAGTAATGTTCTCGCTCATTATTTTAATATTTCTAGTTTTAAAGGCACTGTTCCACTAAGTTAAAATCGCAAGTATTACCTATTTATAAAGCCGATGTTGCCATTACCTTCTCTATTATAGGCCTCTATCCATTCTCCCAGCAATTGTAAAAAATCCTCGAAAAAATCACTCCCATAGACCATTTAACCTTTATTCTCTCCACCATATCCTGAGTCCCAACCCAGTTCGGCTTCAGTCCCAAAAGGTCAACTTACATGGCACTCAATAATTTTATTGTAAAAGATCACTGAGAAATGGACAATAAACTCATGTAGCTGGTAATTTTTAGACCTGAGTAAAAGGCATTGATACCCTAACTCCTAGTATTCTACTAACGAAACTTAATGAATATGGTATCCGAGGCTTACTAAACAAAGGGATTCAAAATTACCTTAACGACAGGAAACAATATGTGTATAACGAGAAATCGTCGTCGTTTTCTACTATAACCTGTGGTGTCCGCAAGGATCCATTTAGGTCCACTACTCTCCGATTTATATATAAATGATATCCCCTTATGATCACAACGTCTTCAATTCATATTTTGCCGATGATGACCAACATCATCTTTTCCCATGAAAAGGTATTAGGTCGGAATCTACAATTAACTCTGAATTAGCAACGAATCGTGGGTTTAAATCTGAAATTAAACTCTCTTTAAAGATTACCACAAACTAAGTACCTGGATTTTCGAACCAAATCACAGTAAAAAAATAGTAAACAATAAAAATCAAAATTGATAATAAAGAATTACAACTCGTCCACACTATAAGTTTGTAGGCATATAATTGATGAGGGATCTTAGCTGAATCATTACTACCAATGTCTGTAAAATAATCTCTAAATACAATGGTATCATTCGTAAAACCCGCCCTTATATCCCACAAAACTCACTCCGCACCCTTTATAAAATGTGTTCTTCCTATCTCAGCAAGTTGTGCCATATATGGGCAGACAAAAACAAACTCATCTAGATACGCGGTTTCTTATGCAAAAACGCGTTATTAGAAAACTGTACCAACTCCCTGGGTTCGCTCATACCAACCCTCTATTATTACCTTGAACACCCTTAAATGCACGATATTAACCAAAATATCTTTAATCTTAATGTTTAAATCAGTATCGCCGTGTGTTACCCAAAGATGTTACCCAAAAAAACATAATTCACATGATACTCAACGTAAGGACCTTAGTAAAGCCTCAAATACTCACTGCCAGCACACTATTCAATCACAGGTGCCTTACTATGGAACTCACTAAACCCTTCCCTAAAAATATGTTCTTATATATTCAAGTGCAAACCGCACTGAAAGCTCATGATATTAATCATGATCATTAAATATTTCCCTCCTACTTTTCATATTTGACATCAGCAGGCGTTTTTACAAATTAACTTTTTCAAAACAGATTTGTCCATTTGCTTCTTCAATATGGCATTTCGTCTTTTGTCTATCGCGTATATGGTTAGTAATAACTAGTCTGGTGTTAATGTAAGCCTGTTTGTATGTTCTTTATTTGTGTAGGGAGGAAGGAGGGTATGATAGTGATGTGGTTCAGGAGGGGTTCACGTTCGGGAGGCTAGATATTTGTATTATGTTCTGACTTTGTTTCTCTGAAACCTTTTTTTTTTTGGTTAACCAAAACGTAATTCACGCTCCGCGTTTATGTGGTATCCACATCTCCTTCAATCATATTTTCTTTGTAATCGATTTTGTACTACTTTATTACATGTAATAGTGTTTGGAGATGGAAATAAATTGATTGATGATTGATTGATAAATTACGTAAACCACAAGATTGAATTAATCTTCACGCTTTTTACATACCAAATAAACTTACAATTTGAAGCAGAAAATGTAATTAAACAGTGGCAACAAAATAATACTAAATTTTCCGTAATATTACGTTCTTTCCAACTTACTTGTGGTTAATGTAAGAATACGACTATGAAAACGTTTACCTATAAAATGTGTTAAATAACGTAGTAAAGTAACGTCATTAAAAAAATGCAAAATCTTATTTCCTATCATTTAAAAATAGTTTAAACACGGCGGTTCTCGAACAACAAGTATCGCTTCTGTCGCGCTTAACTGTAAGACAAAAAAGCAGCCAACAGAGTGCACTGTGCGAGTCCAGGGGGTCCCCAAAAAGTTTTTCAAGAGATAAACATTCCAATTCTTACTAGTTTACTTCCCACTATTTCATTGCACCACCCCTAGGTTAACAACATTTTCCATGTGCAGCTTATTAATCTGCAGTTGACCCCCCCCCCCCCGAGGAATAAGTCAGATATGTTTAGGAGTAGCACCTGGTTTGCATTTATTCTTTACTTCCTCTCTGTCATTTGACACCACCCCAGGGGTCAAAACAGTTTCCATTGTGGAGGATATTAATCATGAGCAGTCCTCAACAAGAGCGTTAATAGATGTGTAGGAGTAGGCCCCACCCCCGCCGGTTGCATTTTGATAGTATTCTATACCTCTCAATCTCATTTGACAACCACCCTCGGGGTCACAAAAATTTTCCGTTGTGGGAGATATAATCTTGGAACCTGTCCCCCACGTGAGCACAGGTAAGAGACGTTTAGGAGTAGACCCCCGGTTTGCATTTATAGTATTGTTCTATACTTCTCACTCTTTCATTTGATACCACCATAGAGGCACAACATCTTCCGTTTGGGAGATAGTAATCTTGAAAATTCCCCACATGAGCACAAGGTAAGAGTGACGTTTCGGAGTAGCACCCCGGGTTTGCCGGTATAGTATTCTATACTCTCACTCTTTCATTTTGATACCACCATGAGGTCACAACATCTTCCGTTTGGGAGATATAATCTGGAAATGTCCCCAACATAATCAAAACCAAGAGAGGGTTAGAGTAGCACCCACGGTTTGCATTTATAGTATTCTTATTTCATGCGCTTTCCTTTGCCACCACCCCAGGGGTCAACAACATTTTCTAGTGCTAGTAGCTATTAATCATGAGAAGTCATGAAAAATCCCTTAAAAAATTCACTAAATTTAGTAAAAAAATGAAATTTATCAATTTGGCAAACACTATTTGAAAAAAACATGTGACAACATTTGAAATTTGCGTCCCTACGGGGGCCGAAGCTAGAAATGGCACCATTTGCGTATTTTCACATTTTTCCAAGAATGTAAACAGAATGGCAACCCAAAAGACTGACCAGCACTAGAAAAACTATTTCATATTAAAAAAAACCCCCAAAAAAAAAAAAAAAAAAAAAACCCCCCCCCAAAAACCCTGGGCACTGATCTCCAATATTGCTGTTAATACCTTGTTGTGGTGTACCCCCCCCTTTGATAAGTCTTGTTGTACAACCTGTTTTGGACACCACCAAACAGAAAAAGCCTATCCTGCCAAATAACACCACATGCTGACCGAATTTATTGCCAAGATAAACTTCCTGAATCAAATTCTTTTGAAGGGTAGTTTTCACACTGACATTGGACAACCTGACCCCCGAAAAAATTTGGTTGAACTGGACCAAGCATTTAGCATAATAGTTGCAATTTAAAATAATCAAAGAATGCACCCTTTTAAGTGGCCCAAATGATTTGACCACAGTTGATCACACAAAAGATGTACCATATAGAAGTCTCATGTAGCGAAGGAATTTTGCATATTCCAATGGACCATATAATGCAATACAGCAATTACGATATTTAATTAGCCAATTGATCAAGCAATGCCATTTAATTGATCCCAGTTGCCACTTTCGACCGCATTGTGATTTCATACAAAGTGTACAGCATAGAAGTCTCATGTAGCGAAGGAATTTTGAACATATCCAATATACCATTTCAAGATGATCAGCAATTATGCTAGTTAATTAGATCAATTGTATCAAAAACTGGACCCTTTAACGGCCCAAATGAACTTTGACCAATTATGATCACCCAATAGATGCATGGCATGATTCTTAGGCAGCGAAGGAATGTTGAATATCCGATGTACAGGTTTCGAATTTGACAGTAATTACGCATCTTTAATTAGCTCATTTGCATACCTAAGTCCGCATGTTCACCCCAGTTCAAATTGCAAAAACAGATGGCACCATGATGGCTTCATGCAGTGAAGGAATTTTCCGTATCCAATGTACCGTTTCAAAATTATAGCAATTAGCTGATTTTTGCATATTAATTAGCTCATTTGCATACTAATTTGCCCGAAATACGCCCGACCTCTAATCAGTTCGAGAACTCTCCAAGCCGTCCCTTCCACCAGTTACATCATCCTACCCTTACGGCATCCAGAAAAATTGGACAACAGCCGCGGGAAAATGTTCGGTAATTATGCAAGTAGAACTTAAGTAGCATATTACGCCCAAAATCTAATCAGGTCGAGAACTCGTGGACCCGCTTTTTCACCAATTTACATCATCATATCCCTTCGGAACTCAGCTACACGTACACAAGCCCATGACACGGAGTCAGGCACCGACAGCATGACAGGACAGACAGACAGACAGACAGACAGACAGCAGGACAGACAGACAGGACGGAGGACGGACGGAAGGACGGACGACAGACAGACAGACAGGAAGACAGACAGACAGACAGAAAGTGATTACGAAGTCTCGCCGAACAAAGTTCAGGCGAGACAAAAACTCTGTCCTCCTTTGTATTATCACTTTAGTTTACTTTGAAAAAATAGTCTAGCTAAAACATATCTATATTAATGTAGCATCTGCTATTAGTAAAGTAATGTATGGAGTACCGGTTTAGGAATTTAATCTTACGGCCCGGGCGCTTAGAATCGTATGTAAGGTATATGTGTTAATTTTGTCATGTGCGATCAATGGTGATAATAGAGTGTACATTACCATATTAAAACTGGTTAAATCTTTTCTTCTGTTTTCCCTTTGTTTTATTGCCTTTTTTCTCAAATGTTTTGATGAATATAACTTTTTTAACAACCAAGTGGTAAAACGTAAATACACAATGTTTGTATGATGCCATAGTACATGTAAAATTGGTTAAAGGATGGTAATAAACCGTTTGAATTCTTAATATTGATTTAAAAAGTCAAAACCCCCCAACAACGCGAAGCTGAGTTTTACGCGTTATTTTACGTCCAGCAATGGTTTCATATTTTTACGCTCCAGTTATTTTACGTTCTGCAGGTAGTGAGTCCCAGCTGCCACCAATTGCCTGTTTTTTTTACAAGTTTATTGTTACATGTATAATACGGGCAGTATGGGAGGGGCTCACATCATCGCTTAAGACATGTGGTGTTCCTCAAAATCTTCATGCATAGCAGATCAGTTAAAACATAAGGATTCCACAGTGGGTGGGGGATGGGAGCCCCTATACTCAAAATCCTTGCCCCCTCTTCCCCCAATGCAGGGAAAAAAAAAATTGGTAGTATGAAAAAAAGAACCATTTATATAGAGCATTCCCTTTTGCAAAACATGTTTTAGTGACCTGCCTTTTCCCCAAATTCAAAATGTTTGCAGCCAATGATCTTCCAAGAAAAACCATGTGGTTTCATGTACTGCCATTATGGCTTATAATATAGGTAAGCCGACAGGCTTCATTACATTTATGCATGACTGGCTTTTAGTAATTTCTACAAGAAATAAGACCAAACTGTGCCAGTCAGTTTATTTTTAGTAATTGTCACTGGGTGGACATCCCAGGGGCACGATGGGAATTCTGTTATGCCCGTCTCGTGGACGCCTAAGTCAGAAGTAACTTCAAACACAAAATAAATGACGCTGTGCACAAGTTGATCTGAATCTTCATACTAAGTAACAGATTTTCAAATGATTTGTAATTGGTTCAAGAATTGTTGTATTGTCCAAAACATTACAGAAATCAAAATTACAAATTACACACAATTTATATGACTGATACTTAATGTCATAAAGAGGAGTTGAAGCCTTCAAAGATGATATGTCCTACAGGTGAAGATCTACAAAAAATTGACCAGCATGCAAAGTCACGCTGATAAATCCTCAGGTAATACTTCATTGGAATCTTCTCAGTCCTGAAGAAAATTTTGTCCAGCAGTTCAAGACGACAAGGTTACAAATAATTCCTCGAAGACACTCTTCCACAGTATATCAGTCACGATAATCACCCGATTTTATCTGTCCACACATTTGGAATACTATTTGATCCAGCACTTTTCGGCTTCAAGACGACAGTAGAAGAATTACAGCACTCGGCTCACATGAATTGAATATAATACATCCTGGCACTGTGTGGAGCATAAATATACAATTATTGTAGACTAAACTAAGCAGACCATACGGATAAGCTGATTACATACTCTGACCACGAGACTTCGCTCAATCTCACATATACGGACTTCACAAAGATCCCAGTCCAAAAATAGACATTACAACAGCAGCCTGAATCACATCACTTCCATATATAACTTGTGCGGGAAATTCCTGATCTTACAAGGTGTGATCTCAAAACTAGAAAAAAAGTTGAGTGAGTTATAAGTTTAATCTTGGGGAATTCCCCACTTACCTTATTTGCTCAATCTAAACAGGTGCACTTAGCACAACAAACTAGGGGTATTCATTCCCCTTTCTCTCGTTTATTGTAAACAAAGGATTTCGTAGAAATCTGTTTCTCAAATAAATGCGAAATAATATTTTTTAAAAGGTTAATCAGAAAAATGGAGGAAATAGAAACGATACATTGCAGCCACATTTATCAAAAAGTGGTACACGTTTTTGTTCTCAGCCACTCTTCTGGCAATTTGAGGTCACTTGGCCCATCCCTACTTTAAAGACATTTTGCCACTGCTGCCGTCTGACCAACAAAAAATTGGGCATTGAATGTGATTAATATTTCCTGGAAATGGCCAATGCAGCAAGGGTTGAAAAAAAAATCATGTGCGATTGGCCGGATTAGAACCGACCTCCATATTACTGGCTGTTTGATCAATTTGCAAACAGAGCGCCATGCTGGTTAAGACGGAGGGTGCCGGTTTAAATTGAAGCCAAGCGCACATGGTTTTGCAACCACTTGAGTGCACTGGCATTCCAGGAAACGATTTGAAAATTCATTCCTTGTCATGTGAGATCAAGTTTAAAAAAATTGCGCATTTCTAAAATAAAAAAAAAAACTTCAAAACACCTTTCTTTCTCTAGGGTAGCTCCATACCAGATTAACATGCATGTCAATCCTGAAAGCTTAGTAAGTCAAAAGACTGTATTATGTCATGCCCATGTTTCCAAAAAACCCAGCCACTCAACTGACAGCTGACTACTTTCTCTGCTACGGACTTCCTCAGCAAAATGTTGAACAATCCTGAACCTTATTGTAATTTGTCAATACAACAATGTACTATGTGAGGGGGGGGTGATATAGGCTGCCTGAGTAGTGAGTTGTACATGGGTGAGTTGAGTTGGTGGACGAGTTGTGGAGTTGTGGGAACAGCTGATATCCATAAAGTGTAACTCGCCCTTATCAATCAAATGGTCATTTCAAAACTCGGGGATTATTTAGCCATTCCTGTTAGGGTGACATACAAGCAAAGCTACAGTAACAGTGCTTCTCAGTCAAAGATAAACATTTGGACTTTACATAAATATATCTACTAGTCAAAGATATTCCACAAACAGGTGGGTAACACGCTGGAATAATATTAGTTTTCACCAAAACGAACAATTTAATAAATGAAAACAATATTTATCTAAAATATTCTGACATCAGTTATTGAAAATAACATCAACAATCTAAAATCGCATGGTCCCATAAAGTCAGCTTCCCAAATGTGATAGCCTCATAGGAAAATTATCCTGATAACTTTTCAATCTTGGATTTTTTATGTAGCTGAAGTTTCACACAGTCAATACTTAGGATTAGCTGAAGTTTTATGTGAAAAATTGTTCTTTTGATGCATTTTATTCAAGAAGTGCACATTCAAGGTTAAAACTTGACGACATCAAACCTTAACATCAGAGCTATAATAGGGGAATGAACAAAATGCTCAAACGCTGCAAGAGTTTATTAAACAAGGGAAACAAAAACGTATCAATTTAAAAAAAAAACAAACATGGAAAAATATTGAATAAGGCAGAACGAACCAGTGTGCATCAGCCTTCAACATTTGTATAATGTGTTAGATAGTAATTCGGATGCAGGGGTCTGTTTCTGAAATCACTCGTAAAGCTATGTGCATATACTATGTCATGCCTGAGTGGCCCAATTTATCCAAAGCCTGTAACTTGTTGAAAAGGTCTGTTATGCTGGAATTCACACCCCTAAATAAACTAGGTGTAGCAGACGACGTCAGTGCCGAGACAGTGTTGGCGTCCCGATATGGCACTGCCTAAATTGAAGAGTCCCAAAATGTTGCTAAGTTGTGTCTTCAAATGAAATTTGAATTAATTCAGAATGTGGAATAGTAACAAACCTTTTGTGGTTAAAGATTTGTCTTTGCCATATTTGTATATTCTGAGGGTTGGGGAAACTCTCCAATTTTAATTTCTAGTACCATTTAACTAGGTGGACGTTTGAAACATGCAAATCTTCCGATGCTCTGTAGCTCAATAAAATAAGCCTTAATTCATATGACTTTTTTCAGTTGGTGAAGAGCTATGGTCCTAATCTTCCCAAAAAATCCAGTTTTTGAAATACCCAGTCGCTTTATAGCCGGAATTGACGTTTGGTGAGAGGTATTTTGACACAAGTCTATGGGGAGATAGTTAGTGGTGTGATGCCATCGTAGGCCAGCCATACACAGAATTAGTCTTACACCTAGGGTCATGCACGAGTTTGTGGGAACAGACCCTAGGGTGATTATTAGGGGCGGATCCAGGATTTGAAAAACGCCAAAATAACCGGGGGGGTTGCTGGCTGACGGGGCTGAACTTGTCCAAATATGGGCTGATTTTGCACGATTTGCGAGTTACCGGGGGCGCGCGCCCTCCCTAGATCCGCCGCCTGGTTATTAAAGTATGTTTCCCATGATTTGCTTTGCCCACTGGAGGGCATTGAGGGTCCAAACAAGCTGATAAACTATATAGGAGATTTATGCAGAAAAGTCTTGGATCACTATGCTAACAGTTTTCTAATCAATAAAACACACACATGAGACGTCACAGTTTACAACATTCTAGGAGTCAACCGTTCCAATGCGCCCCGCATCGAGGGACATCAGATTAGGCGTGTTTTCCATGGGGGAATGTATATATGGGAAGGGGGAAATTGGAATTTATACTGCTAGACCTAATAAATTACATACAAGAGACGAGAGCGACACATAAGATTATTATACATTTTGGATACGTATTTCGCTAGAGTTCCCTTTGTTCCATGACAATATTGGTTAGGTAGTGCAAAAACTTCTTAAGTCTTTTCCCTGCCTTTTTTTCATTTTGTCAATCCGTTTCAGTTATTATTTTCCATGCCAAATCAGATTACAATTAATGGACATTATGGAGGGAGAACCCGTCAAAGACAGAGCTCATACTGGTCACCCAGAACAATAATTGCAAAGACAAAGACATGACACTATAAGACAATTTGTTCATGGTGATCTGCAAATTCCACTTTGGTCAGCTCCTTTTTTTAAGGATTCCTGTTATAAACATGAATTTGGCTAGCCTGCGTTATGCCAATACTCAAAGCCAAAACCACGTACAGTGTGGGATATTATGGGGCCGCACCCAAGCGGGCACCGCGGAGAGGGCAGCAGAGTGGCACGCAAGATGTGGGGCAACATTCTAGACAGGGCCGTGTCCCCATTTACCTTTTTTGAGGCCCAGCAGGCAGAAGGGACCGTTTTGGCACCAAGTGGGACCCTAGCCCCTTTTGCCATTTTGAACGTCTCAATCACATCTCTTCCTGTCAAAGTTTCTCTGAATTTTTTGGACCTTCATTAAAAAAATCAGCAAAAAGTGGACCTTTTGAGGAGTCAATTTGGGGTCTGACACCCCACGGGCATGTCCAGGGAATCCCTGTATGGGCAAGAATAAAATATTATCACTGCCCATCATGAGCCACTATGCCAGTAGTGCATGGTGTGTTTAGTTTGCTGGCATCTATATATGCACTGCTTGGGGGTTGTCTCACAAAATGTCACATTAATTCATGTTAGCCTGCAGAACATAAGTATTGTGTGATGTGTGTTTCTGTCAATGAACTTTACAACATTCATTGCACAGGGCTCTTAACCAGTTTCTGCTCTCATTTGTAATGTTAAATTGTCTCTGATTCAATGTACAGCATGTGTTACCTTCCTAGTCTTGTCTTAAAAGTATCCATCATAATACTCTTTTTGCTTAAAAGCCAGCTTGCAACTGGCAGGAATCTTACTTTTTCAGCTCGTTTTGGGCTTGAATGCCTCTAGCACCCCAAGCATGCATGGCAACCTCAGGCCCCCAAGCTTGGCATGTTAGTAGTCCTCAGGCCCTTTCACAATCAACTGGTGGTCTTGACCCCAGAGGTCAAAGGTCATATGAATTATATAAATACCTTATAACAAAGGGCACGCAGTAGTTTTTGACCACCAACCATACTCCAGGAGCAGGTCTCCCAGCTCACTAAACTTAACCACTAGACCAGCGAGGATTGCATTGCAGGAACAGCAATTATAATCCTTAAATCGATACTGCTATTGTGATCAGCACCAACAATAATAAATGGCAGCGCTATGGAGCAATATATACTCCAGGAGCATAAGTGGTGGTCAAAATCTCACACAATCATAACAAAGGAGGCTAGCTCACTCAGATGTACCTGGTCTTGTTTAGCTACTGTGGATCTCCAATGGGTTTCCAGTGAATGGAGATAAGATAAAAATGACCCTCATGTTCCATGGATGTTGGTAACATATCAAATGTCAACTTGTCCTTTTGCATAGCATAAGTATAAAACCAACCTATAGATGATGTGACATTTGTTTATGTTTATGGCGCCCCCTGTTGGTGTAAGAAAGAAACTGGCAGGCAAAAGCACCTATACTTTGCATGGGGAAATTCTGTTTTTTGCTGTAACTTTTGTTTCGAATTAAATAATACTAACTTTCTTATCAAGCATAATAAGCTAATGCTACTAGCTGCATTTTGTGACCAATTTAGATCAGAAAGATTCTGCAAGTAATTTATAACCAGATTTTATGTGGTCTGTCACAGAAACTACTGTAATATTTTGCCTGCCAGAAAACAATTGAGGGCGTCATGAATGTCAACAAGTGACGTCATAGGTCACATCTCTATATTGTGAAAATGAAACTTTCTAGTATTTTAGAGTTGAAACCTCACATATATGGGATCCCCCAAGACATGCAACTGCAAATAAGCCTGAAAATAGTAATATAGTAAACTCCATTTCCATAGCCTTTTTTGCCAGAGTGGAACAGCCTTAGCAGTACCCAAAAGCCATACCCTCCCGCCTCCTCAAATCTATAACACAAAGTCTCCAATTTCTTGTCTTGCTATTGGGCAGCTTCACCCCTCGTATCTAGTCTTTTGCCTTATTCAAAAATTTGAGAAGATTTTCTCTTTGCAATGAAAACCATGGCCAGTATTTCTCTGTCCTATTCTTACACTGTTAAAATGTTCATAATTTACCAGACTTACCTTTTAAATTACGGTAAAACAACAAAATAGTGTAATAATCTTCACGCTTTATTACATACTCACATAAAATTACAATTGGGAAGCCAGAGAAAAAGTAACTAAAAGTGGGCTAAAACATATACTATAATTTTCCGTCATATTAGTTCTTTCGTAACTATTGTTTCAATGGAAGAATAACGATACTATGATAAATCGTGGGTTATATAAAAGTGTTAAAAACGTCGTAAGTCACGTCATAAAAAAATGCCAGAAATCTTATTTCCTATCATTTTTAACAAAAATAGTTTTTGAAAAACTCTTCCTCGGCTTTTGCTATTATATTTAGTGTTAAAATTTGAAAAAAAAAAAAGTAGTACACACACTTATATATATTTAATGTTAGCTCTGCGTTAGTTAAAGTAATGTAGTACTAGTGTAGGATAGGTTTGGACTGTTAATCTTAAGGGCCCGGGGTTCTGAAGCTATTGTAAGTATATGTGTTTAAGTTTCTTCATGTGATGCTCCAATGTGTAATAGAATGTGTACCTTACCAGATAAACGGTTTTAAATCTATTCTTCATGTTTCCTTGGTTTATTGCCTTGTTTTTCTCAAAATGTGCCTGAATATGAAAACTTTTTACATCCACGTGGGGGGAACGTTAACTTACACTGTTATGATGGATGGCCAAGTTACAATGTAAAATTGTTAAGAGGATGGTAATAAGGTTTTAATTCTTAATATGTTTAAAAGGTCAAAAAAACCAACAACACAGTCGAAGAGCTGAGATTTTACGCCCGTATTTGACGTTGCCATGCAATGGGTTCGTTTTTAGGCTCCAGTTATTTAATTCTGCTGTAGTGTAGGCCCAGCCTCCACTCAAATGACTGTTTTTTTACAAGTTATTTTAACAGTGTATATCCGGGCAGTATGGGCGGGGCTCAAACTAAGTCGTTAGCACATGCTGGTTGTCCTTCACAATGCCATGCATAGCAGACATTTAAAATAAGGATCTCCACAGTGGGGTGGGGGATGGGAGCCCCTATACTCAAAAACCTTTGCCCCCTCTCCTCCCCCAATGCAGGATAAGAAAAAAAATTAACTTGGTAGTAAACCATATAGAGCATTCACTTTGCAAAAATGTTTTAGTGACCTGCCTTTCCCCCAAATTAAAAATGTCTTGCTATGCCAATTGATTTCCAAGAAAACCTATGATGTTCCTTACTGCATTTATTGGATTAAAAATTAGGTAAGGACAGGCTTTCATTAATTATTAGTAGGTGGACGTCTAGGCACACAGCCTGAGATGGAAGGAGGACAGACTTTTTCTATTGATAGATTTAGTCATTAGGACCTAAGCCATCATTTTTGGAGGGTGTGCAAAATTTGGTACAGTGCCCTTTTAACATCAATATGGCTGCTACCAGGTGTCCAAAATCCCTAAAAAGTATTTGCTAGAGACAAATAGCTTCTGGTACTCCGGTGTTGTTTGTGGGTTTTGTAAGCACGAGAAAGTGTTGTTAATGTAATTGAGTCATTACAGTTGCCACAAAAAGCGTCAATATGGTGCTCAAAAGTCCAAAGTATGCTCGCGTAATCATTTAAAAATTGACAAATTCCTCCTGTAACCTATTTACTGCAACTGAATACATATTGAACAGTAACAACATTGTTGCTGCAGGTGTTCAAAATATTGTTTCCCTTGATCACCACTCTGCACGTGTTTACTTTAACACCTCTAGAATGCAGTTCCAACGGCATTCAGGGACAGTCAAGTGTCTGCCACATTTTGCAGTTTAAGAGGCGGATACCGTGCGTGCATGCTTTATGCTTTAACGTAGAGATACATGTATTTGATCACTAGAAAACCCTTAACTGCCATTTATGTAATGGACATTTTTAAAATTCAAGATGGCAGCCAATACAGCCGCCCTTTAAAAATAGTAAAACATACATTATAGGTGATTATATGTAGTTACATCACTAATTATTATTAAAAGGTGTAAATTAAGGTCTGGGATAAGTATTTGACCATTGACATTCTTATCTGGATTTCTGTTCTTTAAATGGCAAAAAGTTAAGCGGTGGGCCAATGGGGCTGCCTTTTCCTCTTAAAACCGCATTACATACGATACAATGTATTGTCTTAGTACAACACCCAACATGCGTATTAAAGTTTTAATTAACGTATGAGATGTTGTCTTGGACATAATAACTCATATCTGGTATATTTGGTTTTGGACAACATGCTTAAATTCAAAATGACGGCCAATATATTATGAATATATGACAATTTGTGAGTTTTAAAGATTCTTAAAAGGCAGCCATAATGGCTTCCATCTTGATTGGTAGGCTTTGTTAACACACTTGGAAATGTTGAGATATGGGTCCTACGGGGTATAGAGCGCAGAACAGAATGCTGCCTCACTCAGCAATACCTGATGAGTTATGGTCAATTGAATGATTCGGGGGCATATTGGGTTTTAGGGTGCCAATGTTGGATTTGATGGTAATGTTGTGGTCAATTCACGTCAATAACCCGTCAAAAGATTCCTCTGGCTTTAAAAAACTTGGATCTATGCATTTAAAATAATGGGCAATTGATAGAATTTGAATGTGATAGCGGCCATATTGGATTTTAGAAAATGAACTGCACGAAAATTTTGCACACCCGCCGACATTAGTAGCTTAGGTCATCAGTTGAAAAAATCGAGCGAATAGGAAAAAGTCTGTACTCCATTCCACCCTGTGCTCACAATTCCTCCTAACTTCATGATGAAGGATTTATAGTAATTTCTACAAGAAAATAAGACCAAACTGGCCAGTCAGTTTTTTTTAGTAAGTCTTGTCAGTAGGGGAAAATCCCAGGGAACACAACGGACGAGGGGATTCGTAGGGACGGTCTCATTGGACGCCTAAGTCAGAAGTACCTTCAAAACACAAATAAATGATCCTTGTCCACAAGTGATTGATTTATTAATTAACGATTTGAATGATTTGTATTGGTTCAAGAATTTGGTATGTCCAACAAAAAATTACATAAATCAAAATTCACCCCATACACCAATTTATATAACATGTATACTTCATGTTCAAAAGAGGCGTTGCAGTTCAACGAGATATGTCCTCTCAGCGAAGACTCCAAAAAATGACAGCCTGCAAAGTGCACGTCTTATAACTCCTCAGTAATATTATTGGAAGTCTTCCAGTCCTGAGAAAAACTGTTTGTCAGCAGTTCAAGACGAAAAGGTTAAATAATTCCCTCGACGACACTCTTCACAGTATATCCGTCCAAGATAATCACCCCAGAATTTCATTAGGAAGGTTAGTATTGGTTAGTATGAGTATGTTAAATGCGTTCTATTTCAACTAATCCATTAATTCATAAGTGAAAGTTTCGGCAATCTGTTGCCTTTATCAAACTACTGTGATAGTCTGAACCTGCTTGATGTCTCTTGGCGACGATGTTGGTGTTGCCAGTTGATTTTACATCCGGTGTTTTCAGCAGGATCTCATCATAAATGTGATTTAGAAAATATTGTCCTTCATCCCTATTCATGGTGGAACTCCCTTTTTTCCTTATTTCTATAGCCTCTTTGATCCAGCGTTTGTATCTGTTCTGTTCTTTGCCAATGATCTTAGCTTCCCCCCAACCGATAATGTGATTTTTGTCCACAACATGATCTGTTATTGCTGATTTGTGAATAGTGGACAACGAGGACTTTCTGCCTGCCCGGGTCATTACATTGCTGGAAATTTTGTCTACTTCTTTCTTATGTTCATCCCTCCTAACGCCGAGCTTTCTGCCTGTTTCCCTGATGTAACTGAGATTGCAATTTTTGCAAGGGAACTCGTAATGACATTGTGTGTCAAAAATGTCTCTCTTGTTCTTTGGGATGAACGAATAAACCTGCGGAGAGGAAGTGGGCTTCATGGCAGGTAGCTATGTTGTTGTTTGAGACCCGGGTGCGTGGAATTTTCTCAGTTGAAACCTGTACGTATGGGAGAACGGCCATTACTCTGCATGTCTGATCTGAATCTTTATTCCTGTTTAGTCTGTTGTTTGTTCCTTAGGTTGTTTCAATCTGTTCAGCGACTATGGTGAAAGCACCAATCTGATAACCACAAGATTTTTAAGCTTCATTGATTTTTCTCTTCCTGATCTTTATCCTCCTCTCAGTAACGATCCTATCTTTTCGTCATATGTGTCTTACAACCCAAGCTTGTGATGAGCGGCATGGTGAGAATTATAGTTTAGGTACTGGTCTGTGGGAGTAGGTTTTTGTACCCCCAGTAGTTTCGGAGGATCCTCCTCCTTCTTACAATTAACACTATTCCACAAATCAGAATAATAACAGATATGTATGTGGAACAAAAATCACATTAATAGCGTTGGGGGAGCTAAGATCATTGGCAAAGAACAGAAAACAGGGGACAAAGCTGGATCAAAGAGCCCTATGAAATAAGGAAAAAAAGGGGTTACAACAGAATAGCGAGATGAGGACAATATTTTCTAAATCAATTATGATGAGATCCTGCTGAAAACACCTGATGTAAAAATCAACTATCAACACCAACATCGTCGCCAAGAGACCATCAAGCCAGGGTCAGACTCATCACCATGTGATAAAGGCACAGCGATTGCCGAACGTTCACGTAAGTGAAACTTAATGGACTTAGTTGAAAGGAACCATTTACTACGATTCTATAGGTCCACAATTTGGAATCCTATTTTGTTCCCAGCACTTCGGCTGCAAAGACGACAGTAGAATAATTACCAGCACTCATGCTCACTGGAATTGAATATATAATAAATCCTGGCACTGTGTTGTGAAGCATGAATCTACCATTATTTGTATATAAAACAAGCTATGACCATGACCTGTATACTGATTAACAACACAACTGCTGACCATACGGACTTAGCTCAATCTCAAATAATACGGCTTCACAAAGCTCCCCAGCTAAAAATAGACATTACAACACATCCTGAATCACAACTCACTTTCCATATATAACTCTGTGGGGAAATTCCCTATCCCTTCTTACAATGTTTTGATCATACAAAACATAAACAAGTTGATTGAGTTTCTAAGTTTACATCTTGGGGAATTCCCCCACTTCCCCCTATTGTGCAATCTAAACAGGGTGCACTTAGCAAACAACTAGGGGCTCAGTCCTCCCCTTTCTCTCATTTATGGTAAACAAAGTACTTTTTCCCGTGAGAATTTTTCTCAAATAAAAGTGAAGAAAAAAATATGTTAAAGTTTAATCAGAAAAATGTGGAGCCATATAACAATACATTGCAGCCACATTTATCAAATTGGTCCACGTTTTGTTCTTTCAGCCATCTCTGGGCAATTGGGTCACTATACATCCCATCCCTACTTTTTAAAGACATTTCTGCCACTGCGTGCCCTTCTGACCAACAAAATTGGGCATTAATTTGATTAATATTTTTCTCCTGGAAATGGCCAATGCTGCAAGGGTTGAAAAAAAATCATGTGCGGCTATGGGCCGGATTCGAACCGCAACCATCCATATTACCTTTGCTTGTTTGATCATTGGCCAGAGCGCCATGCTGGTAATCACGGAGGCCTGCGGGGGGGTACTCGACCCAAAATTTGTTACGGGTGTGCGTCCGCCAGTTAAAAAAATCGACCCATTTTTATAGTGACCAAAGTGTACAAAAATATGACCCATTTTAATAGTTGGTTCCGAATTTCGACCCATTTATAAGTTGCCTTGAAATTCGCACCATTTTCATAGTAATCTTGGCAAAATGTCCATTTTCATATTAACTTTTTCCAAAAAATCAGAAAATCAACCATTTTCATTGTTGATTTTAGCGAAAATCGGAAAAATTGACCCATTTTCATAGTAAAATGCGACAAAAATTGAAAAATGGCCCCCATTATTATAGCAATGACGCTCACAAAGTGACCCCCATCTTTATAGTAGCCTGGTTGGAAAAACGACCCATCGTTATAGTAAGGCGTGAAAATGCGACACATATCGGCGGCCATTTACCTACCCTTTTCCACTGAGTACCCCCCCCGGGACGGAGGTTGCCGGTTTACATTCACCAAGCGCCACTGGTTTTTCAACACTTCGTGCACTGGCCATTTCCAGGAGAAGATTTTAAAATTCATCCTTGTCCGCCTGGAGATCTAAAAATTGCGCTTTTCTAAAAAAAAAAAATTCAAACCACCTTTCTTTCTCTGGTAGCTCCAACCAAAAGTTAACGTGCCACTGTCATTCCTGAAAGCTAAAGTCCAAAACATGTATTTATTTCGGTAGCCCCATGTCCCAAAAACCCAGCAATTCAACTGACAGCTGACTACTTTCTCTGCTACGGACGTCATCAGAAAATGTTGACAAATTCCTGAACCTTATTGTAATTTGTCAATACACAATTGTGAACTATGTGAGGGTGATAGAGGCTGCCTGAGTGTTGAGGTGTACATGGGTGAGTTGCGTTGGTGGACGCGTTGTGGGAGTGTGTGGGGAAAGCTGATATCCATCAAAGTGTAACTCACCCCTACAACTCAAATTTTCATTTCAAAACTCGCTATTTAGCCATTCCGGTTAGGGTGACATACAAGCAAAGCTACAGTAACAGTGCTTCTCAGTCCAGAAGTAAACCATTTGGACTTTACATAAATATAATATCTAGTCATATATTCCCAACAGGTTGGGTTAACACAGATGGAATAATCATTAGTTTTCCACAAAACGAACAATTTAATACTGAAAAATATTTATCTAAAATAATTCTGACCTCACAGTTCAATTGAAAAACCATTCAAAATCTTAAACCTCTGCATCATGGTTCTCCAGAAATCGCCTCTCCCAAATGTGTTCCTATAGCAAATACCTGATAACTTTTCATCTTGGATTTTTTTTATTGTAGCTGTAAGTTTCACACAGTCATACTTTAGCATTAAAGCTGAAGTTTTATGTGAAAAATTGTTCTTTTGATGCATTTTACTCAAGAAGTGCACATTCAAGGTTAAAACTTGACAGACATCCAACCTTAACCACAGAAGCCTAAATAGTGGAATGAACAAAATGCTCAAAAGCTGCAAAGAGTTTATTAACAAGGGTAACAAAAACTTATCAATTTCCCATAACATGCGCTAAAAAATATTATAAGCATGAACTACCCGTGTGCATTCGGCCTTCACCTACCGTCCAGGTGGTGTAATAAGTTAGGTGTAGTTGGAATGCAGGGGTCTGTTTCTGAAACTCACTCGTAAATCTATGTGCTTACTATGCATGCCTAGTGACCAATTTTATCCAGAGAAAAAAAAAAAAAGCACTGTAACTTGTTTGAAAAGGTCTGTTATGTGGAATCACACCACTAAATAACTAGGTGTAGCAGACGACGTCAGTGCCGAGACAGTTGTTGGCGTCCCAGATATGGCCCTTGCCTAATGAAGAGTCCCATGTTGATAGGTTGTTTCTTCAAATGAAATTTGAAATTAATCATAATGGTTGGACTAGTAAAAGCCAAATTTTGGTGGTAAGATTTTGCTGTGCATAATTATGCTATGTCAGTCAACGTCTACTGCTTGTGTGTTGCGGTGCGCGCCTGGCAATTTTAATTCTAGTAACATTTCCACTAGGCGTGGACGTTTTGCTCACACAAGCAAATCTTTCGATGCTCTGTAGCTCACAAAATCAGCCTTCATCATATGACTTTTTTCCATTTTTTGTTGCAGACTATGGTCCTAATCTTCCCAACAAATCCCGTTTTGAAAATAACCAGTCGCTTTATAGCTTAGAAATTGACGTTTGGTGGAAGGTCATTTTGTACACAGTCTATGGGGAGTTTATTTAGTGGTGCGAGTCCATGTAGGCGCCATACACAATGGAAATACAAATATTACACACAAGATAGTCATGCACGAGTTGTATGGGAAAATGCTCATCGTCGCCCCGTGCGGGCGCCTTTTAAAAAAATCAGGGGCTCTGGATCGCGGGCACGGAGTCGGGGCTCGTCTGGTGGCTACTGCAGTCACCTCAACATGGTGATGACCGCGGGGGCGGGTCAAACCGGGCGACACGTGTGGTGGCGTGCACGGACCCACTGGGCTGTGTACATGGTAGCAGATGCAAGATATACACGTGGCGGGACCGGGGGGGGACACAGGACTAAGACCACTCCCTAAAAAGCGCGATCAGAGAGGAATTGGTGCAGGGTATTGTGGGCCTTGCGCATCCCTTAGGGCATTGACTGATTCCAAAAGCTGATAATGATATGGAACATGCAAAAATTCTTGATCACTATCTAACAGTTTTCAATCATAAAACATAAAACATGAGAGTCCACAGTTTCAAACATTCCTAGGAGTAAACATTTCCATGGCTTGTAATCAATTAGCAGTTTTTCCCAGGGAATGTCTTGGAAGGGGGGAAAAGTGGAATTTATACTGCTAACAAAAATTCATAGATTATATACCAAGTATGCCTATAGTTTGCCATTTGTTGTTCCAGACAAATGGTAACTAGTGCAAAACTTCTTAAGCTCTTTTCCTGCCGATCGGCTTCTTCTTTTACTTTGTCATTGCAGTTTCAATGATCTAGTATTCGTCCATGCAAACTCATATTACCCATTATGGACTTATGGTATGCGAGATCACACCTCAAAGCAGAGCTGCATACTGTAGTCACCCAGAAGCAATACTAGGGCAGAAAGACAAAAACATGACCACCTATATAGCCAACAATTGTTCTCAGCCGGTGGATCGCAAAATGCACTTTTGGTCATTGCTAATTTTTTTAAAGGGGATTTTCTGTTAATTAAAACTGAATTTGGATATGCCTAGATTCATGCCAATACTCAGAAAACAATGTTGGTAAATGACACAATCGAGCTGTATCGGAGGTGACATACATTATAGACAGGGCCCTACACAATTTAATTTTTTGAAAAATTGGACCATGTTTTGCAAAGTGGCCAGCCCTTTTGGACATTTTGAACATCTCATCACCATCTCTTCCTTGTCAAAATTTCTCTGAATTTTGGACCTTTTCATTAAAAAATCAGCAAAAAGTGGACCTTTTGCCCATTTTGGGGTCTGCACCCCCAGGGAATGTCCAGGGAATCCCTGTATGGGCAAAATAATAAAATATTATCACTGCCCATCATGAGCCACTATGCCAGTAGTGCATGCTGAATGTTTTATTCTTTTGCACATTGTTGCTAAGCACATTTTTACTAAATGCTCAGATGTATCTACACAGTATTAGACTGCAGCACTTATTCCACTACACTCCTCAATTTAACTATAATGACACACAATCTCAGTTGCGAGGTAGGGTTCGTTGACCTTTAGGCAGTACTCTAGTGATTAGTTTGACATCACACCAATTATGTAGAATCTTCATGCCCGCTTTTTTCGCTGCATAATACTAAAAAACAAATTATACTTTTCATTCCCATCCAAAATTAGCATCCAGAGTTAGCATCCTTGCAATATCACATTTCTTTCGTTTTTTCATCAGGAGTATAGAAGTTTAATATTATATGCAAGTCACATTTTGTCAACATTCACATGCCTCATCCTCTCTGGGAAAAGATCAAAGTTATTGTACTCTATAAAAGATATGACATTTGGATGCCTTCCAGTTGGAAAGTGATGAACAACATCAAATAGATTTAGTCTATCACTCCTCTACTAACAACCTATGAGTGCTGTACTAATAACACACTGGTTCAGGTGTTGGTTCAAATCTGACCAGGCACACATTTTTTTAAATGTTCCCCCGCATTGGCCTCCAGCAGCATAACAGGCGTGGGTTGGGGGTTGGAGGCATATCCCCCCCCCCAGGTTTGAGATGTTCAAATATGGTGTACTGTGTTTTAGACCCTGGATCAAATCAACAGCTATATCAACTTACTTCTTCCCTGATCTGGGCACATTGCAAAGTGGTTGCTGAGGGCGTGCCTGTGATAGCATCAAAGAGCTAGGCACATGCCTCTAAATGAAGTCAAAACTTGAAAAATGTTGTTGTTAAAATTGTACAAAAGACCAATTCCCCTATCAAAAGCAGAAGTCAAAAAAAAAAATTGGCACACCTTCCACCTCTCATAATAAAATGACTCATGATACGCCCTGGCCAACACCTCCTAAAATTTGGTTGAGGAAACTTAGGACACATTTCTTCATGACTATTGGATATATAAGCTTATACTTCATGGTCAAATCCTGTAAAATGTGTCTGAACAGGAGGTGGTTATGCATTGGAGGAAACTTGTCATCTATTCATCCAAATCTCCTTTTATATTTTTGCAAATGACCTCAAGAAAAAAGTGGGTCTACCTGTGAAATAAAATGTGATCTGCCATGCAGTGTCATTGTCTGGGTCTGCACAGTCCCCAACTTAATGGGACAATTTTGAAACTTAAAATGTGACTCTTTGGCCCTAATATGTATCTGAATCATTCCTTTTCTTACAGTAGCTCTACATGACTCTTTTGGCCTAATATGTATCGGAAACTCACTTGTAAGTAATTTTGTTTGCTATGGGAAACCACCAGGGATCATGATAAACTACTGTTTTTTTGCTTTCATTTTGTTCAAACATTGTTTTTGTTTGCTCAGTATGCCATACACATTTTCCTGGATTAACCCCTTGGGTCTACCACCTTTCTTACAACATTTCTGACTGGCTCATTACATGATATGACATGATATAACCTCAAAGTAACCTATCAAAATAGACAGTCTATATATCTGTACAAACCTTAAAGGTACTATCAGTGATTTGCTGAACCAGAAAATCGAAAAAATCATCAAAATCAGATATTTGTATTTTTGTAACAAGTTTAGGTATCCTAAAATAACAGACAAGTTATAGGAGCAAAAGCAACCTAATAAGGACAAAATTGGACATTTTAGTCAATACTGTCCGTACAGACACTTACTACATCACATAATTCAATGGAGATTCATATCTTTGGACACTGCTGTTTTCCTTCTTTTCTATCAATTTTTCACTTCGAAAAAATAACTTGTGAGAATTCTACAGACTTATCCTCCACTTTTAAGCTATTCCTGCAAATTTTAAATATTTTGACTCTTTCGGGTGGATCACTGATAGTGCATTCAAGCTTTTCTCACCATGTCCCTGATTGGCTAAATACATCATATAATCTAATGTATAACCAATCATATTGGCCAGTAGACCTCAAGGTGTTAATAAATCAAATCCAATCCAACCATTCCTTTTCTCTACCATATACAGCTCTACACACATTGGTATCAAAGAGTTTCCATTATTTTAAAGATAAATTTAAAGATAAATAGAACCCATAGGTATACATGCAGTGCAGATTTCAAGTCAAATTGACACAAATTTGCACTAAGTTCCACAATTTTCCAATGTTTTAACAAATGTGGCAAAATTTTGGCTCCAGTTCAAAGAAATTTGCCTGATTATTCTGATAAGTTGTAGACAATTTTGAAAATGTGACCATCTTTCTATCAAACTTGGCATAAAGAAGAGGTCATTTACCAAAAGGCTGAAAATGAGTGCCAAGTATGATACCTCGTTTGTGTTGAAAACCTTCTATGGGCCCTGGTTATAGGCAAATATTTAGTCCTTTACAAAGTCAATCATCTTATGTCTAAATATACCACAGACACAGCAATTTAACCATTTGGAAGCTTAGTCTATGAACAAGATGACAGCAAGTTATTGCATCATTTGTGACTTTGGTCTTAGTGGACTGGACAAGGTCACAAACCTCAAGAAGGAAAGGAAAAAGATGCCTCTTAAGAAACTTTAAGATTAAGTTGAAGAAGTGCCTTTAATAGCTCTGGATGCAAACACAGCATTGCCCTAATGTAAATAGAAATCAATGTCAGCTCAGATTCTTTTACAGAAAAAAATCTCAGAATTCATCAGGGATCTATTTGGCTCCATCTCCCCAAATTCCCTTTATACCCCAGCAGTCCTGTCACAAGAAGGCTGACATCCCTGGAGATGCACCGCTTAAGGGTCGACTTAGAAACAAACCCCCAATTGGGAATCGACCACGAAAACTATAGCCCAATCCTTCCAAGACACAATAAGGCAACAAAATGCTACTGAATTCGGCCCCTTAGGCACAATTCAAGGCGGGGTCGGCCGCTTAATATTTTCTTAACCTAAGCACATGTAAAGAGAACCAGCTAGATAGAGTGTAAAGTAACGGGCGTCTTAGGTGTCAAGCACTGTCCTGTCTACACTCTATGCACTTTCGCACGCGTCTATCTTCTCCTGTGTGGAAATGAAGACAAGTGCCATTTACAAACAATGATAACAATTTCTAAGTGGGAAAATAGTTGGGAGCGAGCTTGGCATTGCATCGTTGAAGCGAAAGTTTGGAGTGAGTTGATGGAATGGCTGGGTATATAGAATGGACTGGTATGAAGACCTCTGGAATAGAGGTGAGCTGGGAATATCATGGCAATTGTCTCATTAATTTGACGCAATTAGATCTATGCAGGCCAAAGGTGGGATTTGTGAAAATTGAGATACATGAAAAAAAGGAGCTGGAAATAAGCAAATACATAAGAAAATTGGTAAACCGCCAATGGCGGCGGCGGTTATTGAAAGGATGCTGCGTATCCTTTTTTTAATGTTTCCCCTCCCTGTCAGACCAAGTGGAGTGGAACTTGGAGAATGAATTACATAGTTAGTGGGCTTGTACTCTTTATAGCGATGTTGAACTACCTATAGCTATCATAGAAAAGATATGGCTAAATGTTGACTTTTTGTGCAATGTTGACTTTTTTTGTTCTGCATAGGGAGCCATCCTGTCAGACCCAGGGAAGGACCCTTGGGAATGAATGCGACTCTATAGTATACAAAATTGACTGCTCATGAGGGAAATGGCGCAAAACTAACTACCAGAGGTGAACTGGAACGGAGCCAGCATTTTCCCGAGACCGATGGCCGAGGCGAAAATATGAAATTAGTAGGCCCAAGGGTATCCAGTCACCGAGGGGACGTATTGTGCACCATTTCACGAATATCGAGCAGCTAAAATTGTTTATATAACATACTATAAATATTTCTGTCATTTGAAAAACTTGCCAAGTCTCATCGAGGTCAGCTGCCACTGCAACTCAAGCCTAGTCAAGATACAAATTGCAGGGAAAAAAAGTTCACATAAAAATGAACTATTTCCCTGTGATGTGGAAATAGTAGTTTTGGACATAGTAGTTATTTATGGGAACTTTTTTCCCTCCTGTGAAATTGGGGGAATGGGAAACTAGTCTCAAATCTTTTATGTCACATGATATAGTATCCACCAGAATCAAATGAAAGTTAAATATTTTTATGTGTTTAGCCTATATAATAGACGGCTTGTGCCGCCTCCTACAAATACCAGGTTTGACTAACAACAGCTCAGATAGAAAAAAAATATGGCAAATGTTTTTTTGCAGTGTGGACACACAGGACACATCAGGGGCGGTGCCAGGGGTTTAAATCATAGGAGGGCGTGAAATAGTACATGATTACCTCATATAGGAAAAAAAATCCTAATTTTTATGGCAATTTATTCTTTTACTTTTTAAACTCCTATTATAAACCCCTGTTTTTCCTGAATTTGGAGGGGCCTTGTCACCCATTTGGCATCGCCACTGAGACACATGCGTGAACCTTTTATGCATTATTACTTGGACTAAATATTAGCATCACTTCAAGGTCAAACTCTCAAATAGTTCAATATTTACCAGTACCTCAATCTCAAGCCACCAATTTAATCAGCCCATAAAATTCAATGCCTATATAGGTTTATTTCATCTAAATAAGTCATTAAAGGCCTTTCCTTTAAACACGAAGTGGAAACCAATTCCATGGGATGAATCAAGGCACTTGAAATCCCTGGCTATAACTTTGATTGGATGCACATGTATGGTACTTCTGGGATAAGACACATTTGACTCAAGGCAAATGATTTATAATGTAATAAACACCCAAGATCCTATAAGAACATTTCACTGCTTCCTCTAGTGCAGTTTATGTATCTATTGTTAATGTAAGATCTCTCTATCATTTTAGTATTTATCAAACACAAATTTCTTCTGCTAAAAAACAGAACCATTACCACATTTGTATACCTAATTTTTGTATTCCAGGTTGAATTGGTTCAAAATTAACAGAATTAAGAGTATCGTGGCGGCTTGGTTTATGATTAACTTTTCTAGGCTATGCAGCACTCAGTGATATTAAAATAGCCTGGTAAAAGCCATCCTTAGCTACAAGGGAAAATTGCATGAGTGCATTCTTGTACGAATGCAAGAAAGTCAAGTGTAATAGCTGCCATGTTATAGATCTGTGTGCTGCCATGTATTAGGAATCACTATAAATATATCTTTTCTTGAGTCAGTGGCTCTTGAAATGGTTCTTCAGGTGACTGTGTTGCCTGAAGACCATTCAAGAGCCACCGACCCAAAGACTTGGCATACTAGTATGTTTGATGGGAATTTCTCACAAAGGCAGCTATTGCACTTACAACCTTCTTGCAGTCACATAAGTGTCTCGGGTCTTATCAGAGTTTCTTAGGTTATCCAAAGGGGTTATTACTACGGGGTAGGTTTTTATTATGCATGTCTATATGATCACATTTTCACAAAATCGTCATTTGCTTGTAGGCGACTGTTTGATATCGGCTATAGATAATATGCATTTGTTTCTCATCTTATTATGTGTATGATTCAAGCCTCAAGAGGGCTTGGTATGGCCATTGAACAACTTTGAGACAATGAATAATGTATCATTCGGTCTTTTTTAGCAACTCTAGCTAGAATATTGAGAGCTATGAATATGCCACAATATTCAAGAAACTTTGGGTACATGAGAGGTACCCTTGTATGAGACATATGTTGTAACAGTGGAAAAACCAGATGCAATTAGCTTAAAATTCAAGACAAAACCGGGTTAATTCTTGTTTATAAAATGAGTTTCGATTTTTCCAAATCTGGTGTAAATCCTGTTTAGGAGGCAAAGATTAGATGCAACACTAGTGAAATGATTGCCTTGGGTGTTTCGTGCTTTGTCAGTCGAAATCCTCATTTATGTTGTGTTACCAAGTACCCATCAAATAAAAAAATACAGCGTTCGCTAGGATTTATTTAGGTGGCGCAGGACTTTTGAACTTTTTTTTGTAAAAGTGGAAACTGGAAACTAACCCCCTAAAATGGCCATTTACTCATATCATCACCAAAAATGACTTTTATGTAAAATCAGTGGCGTTGCTACGACCAAGGATAAGGGGGGGGGGCCAGGGTTGATGCAAGCCCCCAAACATGAACGAACCCTTTCCCCTTCAGCACCCCAAATGAACTGACGATTGTACAGTTAAACAACTGTCTATGGAGAGGCACCCAAATTTGCCCCCCTCAAAAAATGCCTTCTTGGCACCCCTTCAGCCCCCCCCCCCACCCCCTATTTCAAATGGTCTGGTATTATGCACGTTTAAAATTGTCTTTTATTTTTATCCACAAAATAAGACAAAAAAATTGACTTTCTGCAATCCCATCCCCTGCACCCTCCCTGCATATGGGCCCAAAAAATGACAATTAATTTCCAGTGCCCCTCCTTTGTAACATGTAAAAATAGTACTCGAATGGTACAAGAAAAAAAAGAAAACAAAAGAAGGAATCCAATTTTGACTTAGCAGTGAAAGCCTATATACCTTTGTGTTTTTGTATGCCACGCTGGCTCATTGAAACTGACCCACTGCACTGGCCCTATCTTATCTTAGAGGAAAGGCCTCAACATCATGCGTCCAGTCAGACTGTTGTACTATTGACTCACTCACCTGATACTCCCAAAGCGCTTCCATGGCTTTCAAAGCATCTATGCTGGATCAATCTACAAATTTGAACTCTCTTTAAAATAGCTCCAAAAATCTTATGCCAACATTTACCTCTTTTGGGGCAAATGTTATGTTTGTTGATGGGGGGGGGGGGGGGGGGGGGTTCTCAATTTCTCAATTGTGCAATCTAAAAAATTAACTGCTTGTGCCAGAATGTCAGTGGAAAGGGTGTCCTACCACATTATCTTGGTTTCCCCTAATTATGCTAGACAGGATTTTAGATGGTGTTGGAGCAGGCTGTTCCCATAGGGTAGGGTTGGAACAGGGCCGTTCCCAGAGGGGGGTGTGGGGGTGGTACCACCCCATTTACAGAATTCGTGGTCCCTACCCGGCGAAATGTTGACTTGTCAGCAACATTGATATTAATGTAAATTAGATGTAGGTTGAATAGTTAATGAAATAAAATATTTTTGTTGCTGATTTACTTTTAAGGATATTAGGCCCTATCAGAGATACTGTAAGAAAGGTGGAAGACCTCATTGGGTTAAAACATGTTAAAAGAGATCTCCTTTTACCAGGAACTTCAAATTTAGGCAACTTACCTAAAAGCACTGTTACACATTACTAAGGCAAAGTAACATGATCATCTCCCTTGAGCTAGTTTGGACACCCTAATTACGGTGAGCTACTGAGGAGGGCTTGCCAACATCCAATCATTATCATGTTTATGTTCAATATGGTCATTAGACTGTGAGCCTTACAATGGTTAAACCTGCATCATTTATATCGCCTCTTTCCCACAATAGGAGATGCTGAGCAGAAAGTACTAGTAAAAGATTCCACTGTATGTACAAGACATTGGTATAATTGTCAAAATAACAAACTGTCACTTTTGATCAGATTTGATTTGGAATTAGTGTGGTGGACATCCCAATTATCTTAACCTTTGTTTAACAAAGGATAGGGGTCTTTAAGGTTTTTTACTCGCAGCATAAAAATTCTCAAATGAACTACCAAAATGCACTTAATACTGTGGACATCCTTGTGATCCGAATTTAGGGAAATGTTTTGACTGTGCACTTTCCTGGGGTATGGTAATGCCAATTACAAAGGTTGCTTTTTTTTATAGGAAGGGTGGGGGGACCAGTAACATTTTGCATGATATTTACACATTTATAGTCATCAAACTGCATCATTTCCTGGCACTTTAGAAAAAAAATAATAACAAACAATTGCAAACACCTTAATTGTGTGATTTTTCTATTTAAAACCCCAATTTGTTATTAATCGAAAGAAGAAACAACCGACTTTCAAAAATATCCACCAATTAAAAAAAAAAACATAACTGGTTTTTTGGCATGCATGAATTCTTCCAAACCCCCCTGAATTGACTAAGCCCAAAATACCATCTTTACATAATACAAGAGATTTAGTTTTTTTTTATTGTGGTACATTATTTTATTCAAGCATGCTTCAGGACTGAGCAAGACAGCACACAAGTTCAAAGCTTATTTGGATTTCCCTTGCTATACTTGTTTGTTCCCATAAACTTCCAAACATTCTTGGTAGTTGTTCCAAAAGTCAGTGCCTATTTAGTAACTTATATCCTAAGAAAATCAATCTGGTGTTCCCTTTAGGTGGCATAAGAAACCATTTGACCAGGGCCATACGCAGGATGTATTTTTTTTAGGGGGGGGGGGTCCGGGACTTTGAAAACATTGACCTTTTTTGTACTTTTTGAACATCTCATCACCTAAAAGTAGACATTTTCCCCCAAAATTTACCTACATTTTTAGACTTTAATGCAATAATTCAGTCCAAAAAGTGGACCTTTTTCCCCCATTTTGTGTGACTTGGGTGGGGGGGGGCTGCAAAACCCCCACCCCATCCCCCCCCCCCCATACGGGCCTGCATGGGACCCAGACAGTGAAACTTCAACAGCAACTATAATCAGAAATCATTGATATAATAACACTCCAAGAAGCCCCCCTTCCCCGGGGATGGGAACTGTGCAAGGTGATGTAATATATACATGTAAAAATCTCAGACATGGTTCGGACCCTATATGAACCTGCAGATAATTTCGCAAGTCAAGGCACTGTATTAAAGCATTAAAAGCAAATAGTATTGTGGGGCATGATCCAGTGAAAAGGGTCCAGTGAGTGGAGGAGGTCAGCGCATCATCTGGGGCACACCAAGGAGTTCCATTTGGTTACAGCTAATTGACAATACATGTAGGTAATTTAGCTTCAGAAGGGTTACAATTACCCATCCAGCCCGTAACCAGGGATTTTTTTTTGTTTGGGGGGTGGCATTTTTTTAAAGGGGACTTTGGGGGCGAAAGTGGATTTTTTTTACCGAATTTTAACTCTTTTTGGGGCACAAAAAATTTGGAGGAAACCCCCTGGATATGGGCCTGACCCTATTGTAATGCCGGTCATAGTTGATGGCTAACTGGCTTCAGAAGGTTACATTCCTGTAAATCCTTGCTTGTCATTGAACATGCCCTTATCAAGAGAACATAAGTACCTAATTTGGAAGAAATAAGTGAGTCCACCAAACACATAACAATAACAAACATATGAATAACAAAAAAAATAAAATCCCAAACCAATTTTGGTGAAACAACTGTCACATACAGCATATAGGCCAACACCTGCATGGGTTACAAAAAAGAAGCATTATTGTGGCTTTAGTGAAAGGCCAGAGTTTCATAGAGTATTTGCAGTGCACAGTATAAATCACTTCACACATTATTCTAATGGAAAATGACTGTGAAAGTCATTCAACACCTCAGTTCAAGGAAGTTGTAAGAGTTTTGTCCTATTGGGATTCTACCATGTTTTTCCTTGATTTGTGTATTTTTTCTTGGTAAGTGAGCCATTCCTCCATGACCACTGTTACATTTGTAACAGAGGAGGGAATCAACACTGGGCAAGGGAATCTAGGGAAATCTAGGGGGAGCTGGAAAGAATCAACCCCTCAAAAAGTTGATTCTTGTATTAATTATAACCTTAAATGATTGAGTGGCAAGGAATCACATTTAACAGATTATATTTGCAACTTGTTTTCCAGGAGCACAAGAGAATGGGCCATGCAGCAGCACTATTCAACTCATTGTTAAAGGTGCAAGTGCAACAAGAGATTTCACATTCAGGTGTACCTAAAAAATCGAAAGCGTTGATTTTTGCCCTGATGTAAAGCTTTCCATCAAAAATATCCCCATCTGAAAGGATTAAGCTGAGAAATGTTTTGTTGGTACAAAAATTGTGAAATTTCTAATTTCGTATAGGAGCAAACACGAAAATCAGCCTGTTTTCTATTGAAATATAAGCAAATCAAAATCACATTTTTCCTCTCTTTTAAGACAGTTTCTGTAGCCAAATACAAGGGTAAGAAATCTATTGAGTGTCTAATCTATATGAAATTACTATTATGACACAATATTTGGGTGCATCAAAATCTCTCGTTGCACCTTTAAGTGTTAGGCTTTATTCCGTTACTGTATTGTCATTCTAAGCAGCTGTGGAAATGTATGCAATTTCATTGGTTTCTGCCTGGTTTCAATTCGCAATTTAGACCAGGTATTACGCGCTGCGTATTGACCTTCTGTCAGCTCCTGTCAATGTTGCGTCTTGTTGTGTATATTTTTTTTGTGTTCAATGAGCTTTCACTTTTTCTCACTGGGTGGTGGCACTGATTCCTTTCTTGTTGTATTTAAGCCTTAAGGATCGTGAAATTAAGTTGAAGATTACCTTGAACTTATTATAATCTTGTTTAAGAATGAGAATAAAGGCAGGCCTGTAGCCAGGGGGATTCGAGTGGTTCGATCGAACCCCCTAAAATTTCAACAACAAAAAAAAAAGATGGAAAAAAATACATTGTTGTTTATTTATATTGAAATTGTCTACTACACTGACTTCTTTTGAGAGAAGTGACTGCCAGGGTAACTGTAATTTGTTGGTATTTTGAATGGAGAGGTAGGCCCCGGCGTTCATATTCATTATTTTTCTTGCATATCTTTTCTTACAGGAAGAACCATATGCAATTGATATCATATCATGCAGGGGCGGATTTAGAGGGGGGCGCCCCTTGTGCGCGCCCCCTCTATTTTTTGCAGAGCACAGGGCGCCGGGCGCCGTATAGAGCGCCGGGCGCACTGTAGATATATAAAAAATGACTTTTTACGCAAAAGCACCCATTAGATCTCTAAGAATGACGGTACAGGGCGTTGGGCGCCGTGTTGATCTAGCTTTGTGGGCGCCCAGTGGACACAGGACGCCCCCTCCCTCCCAGCTTTTCAGAATTTCGAACCGACAGGGGAAAAGTACGTGTCTACCGGTGAGCGGAGCGAGGCGGAAAATTTGGCGCCCCCTCTATTGAGAAATCCTGGATCCGCCCCTGTCATGTGTCCGTAGAAGATAATAAATAACAGAGTATCTCCTCATTTCTCAATCAGATTTTGAAGTATTTTTGGTTTCTTTGCTGGTTCTCTTTTGAAGCATTTTCGGTATGCACAAATATCACAATGATTTGGTACGTGTTTTTCGTTGTTAAACCAAATTAGTCGCATTTCTATTATAATTTATTTGATGAATAATCATGAAATTAACCCTAATGAGATCAAATACCCCACAATACCACAAGCGGATATCAGAAAATTGAACTAAGTCCGACTACGTCATCAACCGAGGGCCTATATTGGTACGAAATCACTGCCAGGCAGTGACACCGGGCATGGCGTGATACGGGTGAGCAAGGGATTGGGGTGCGAGAGGTCCCGGGTTCAAATCCCGGGGGAACCACTCTTTTTTATGTATAGATTTCAAATGAGATAGGCTAGAAATGAAAACTAGTCAAAACTAGTTAGGGTTATAATTTGAAAATGGTGAACCAAATCTGGAACCAAATGTCTCCATTTGGCTTTTCATTTTACAAAATTTCCCAGATTTTCCCAGACTCCCCCTGCGACACTCGCGCGGCGACATGGGCGCTCCGCGACCATTTTGGTCACTAACAAATCGAACCCCTATCATAGATGGCTGGCTACGGGCCTGAAAGGTATGATTTGGGGAACCGGTACTCTCTTTATAATGAATTGAAGCCAGTGATACCATTTAATATGAGGTGGTGCACTTATATACTTGTGGTACTGTCACACAAGTTGAAGATGAAATCTTTAAAGCATCATTAAAATACATATTTCAAAAATATATTTGACCAAAATTGGTCTATGATATGCCCGGGATGATATGATTAAGTCATCTAAGGTCCTGCCTTTGCACTTTTTTTATTAAAAAAAGTTTTAGCAAAATTAGGTGTCCTATTCACACACACACTTTCCCATACTAACGCACGTAAGCCATAATTAAGTATTGAGATCCCTGCTAAAAATGATATTTCTAAGGGAAAAATAACTTAAAGCTTTAATATTTGGATGGTATTACTATATCAAAATAAATGCAATGAGCCAAAAAAGTCAAAACATTTTAGTCATGGGGCACCTCATTAGCTCCCATTATTGAAGTGTTAACTCATTTCTCTGCAGTGGTCAGTCTGTCCATTTTCCTTGTGTTTAGGATGCAGTCTATCCTCTGACAGCGTTACTTTAGCCACTAGCCACTGACTTCACAATTACACTGATGCACAATGTATACAACTCGCAAGTGAACAGTATCGGTCTGTCCTGGCTTATTACTCTACATATGTGTTATTCCGAGGTATTAATTGTATCACTCACAGGAAGGCGTAATACCCCATTAGGTAATTGAGTAACAATGATAACTCTGTTAGCGATCATTCAATTATGTATACAGACCTTACAACAACAGTAGGGTAATTGGTAATCTGTGCAATGATGGAAGACAAATCGATGTGCCATAGGATAGTATTTTTAGCACTGTGTCAGTTTTATCCACATTATCAATATGATGACACATGCAAAGCCAAATTGTCAAATACCCAGTCCATGTATGTTTCCTCCAGGTTAACAGAATTATATTTAAAATTAAATGTGCATTTCCTAATTTTATGCTTTTTTTCTTCTCTGTCTTTATAAATAGATATCTGGTAAGACCTATCATGTTGTTAAAGGTGCCCCACCTGATTAAAACATATAATTTTCTGTATTTTATAGGAAAGGCTATCACTAACATACCTTTATTCCAGTGCTCGATTTACAAAATAAATTTTACATGCACCGGTGCATGTGCAACAAAAACTTTACATGCACAAAATCAATGTTGCATGCACATAATAACAATAAAATTTAACTCAGCAGTACAACTGATCAGTTGTATGTCATTCATACAATATTATCAAAATATCAACTAGAACACATTCTATTTGGTATTACTTTGTGTCCCAGGAGCTAAAATTGACATTAAAAATATCCATTTTTGTGTCGCCTGAATGAATGTTCAAGGGGCACTACCCAGTCAACCTTTCTGTCTGGCTTCCTGTCCGGATGTTAAAGTTACCTGAAAGTTTTGGTGCCATCTGAAAAATTGAAGTCCAAGTTCAACCAATTGGGTCATTGATGCAATATGAGAATCTGCATTATTATATAATGCTCTCTAAATGTAAACGAGTGAAAATTTCACTCCCGAAAAGAGTGAAACTCTTATAAACCACTCCAAAATGAGTGAAAAGAGCGAATGGCCACTAAAAAAGAGTGAAATTCACTCCAAAAAGAGTGGATTTCCACTCATTTGTGTTGTCCTTCTTTTCACTCCTCAAAAGCGTTGTCCTTTGTTTAACTCCTCAAATGAGTGGAAATCCACTCTTTTTTGAGTGATTTTTACTCTTTCTGAGTGGAAATTTACTCTTTGTAAGTTCAAACCACTCATTTTGGAGTGGTTTACAAGAGTTTCACTTTTTTTGGAGCGAAATTTTCACTCGTTTACATTTAGAGAGTGATGAGGTCAAAGTCACATTCTGAGGTCAAGAGTCATTTGAGGTCAAGTTGTGAGATGGGCTAAATATTAAAGTTGTGTGAAAGTTTCGGTGCCATTTGAAAGTTAAAGTCCAATTGCAATTAAATGTTGATAATGTCAAAGTCATTTTCAAGGTCAAAGGTCAACTGAGGTCAAGCTGTGAAATGGGCTAAATGTTAAAGTTGTGGGTGAAAGTTTTGGGATGTACATGTCAAGTGACACAAGTGATCCGCTGATCACTTATTGTGAGTTGGGGACCAGGCTATGGATTGCAAAATGCCCTGTTATACACTGTGGCGGTGATAAACTTCTTTTTCGGGAGGGGGGGGTGATTTTTTTTAGTTATTTTTTGGGGGGAACATCCAAAATTTTGAGATTTTTATCCATCTTGCACCAATTTTTTTTGCTAGAACTCTCACTGATATTTGCAAAAAAATATGTCGTTTTTCTTCTGGTTGGGGGGACATGAAAAAAATTAGGGGAGCAATTTTCCTCATGCCGCCCTTGTGCCACCACTGCCTGTTAAGAAGTAAAGGATAAGTGGTTCATGTTTCTGACTACATAATGTTTGTGAGGCAAGAAGAACATGAATAAGGGACAATTTGCCATGCGCATTTGAGATCTTATGGTAGGAGCATCATATTATTTTTTATGAAGCGTATTGTTAAATATGTGGTCATTATAAGATACAATGCCCTGCATTGGCATTATTGTCTTTATACCAGGAAGTTCAATTGGAACACAGGCACTGCACCTATTCATGAGGTTATGAATACTATCATATGCATCATTTGGGGGGATTTGGATTCAAAAATCACCTGAAACCCCAAATTTCAATACCAACTGTCCAAGGAAAAAACTTTTTGTATATATAGCTCGAATGTATCTGTTTGTAAAGTAATTTCTGGTTAGAATTACACTTTTGTCACCATGCAATCTGAAATTGAAAAAATGTTTAAGGTTGGTAGTGTTTAAAATGAAAATGGGAGGAATTGTTATGCCCTACTTTAAGTTTCATCAAGAAGATAAAACCTGCGATAGCCTATGCAATTTTGACAAGACTTAATTGGGACTCTGGTGATTGAAAATCTGTCATTTAGGACTCTCTGATACCTGTACACCTCAGCTGCATAAGACTAACTTGGAAAGTCCTCATCTTCAAAGAAACTCTTATAAAGGTGGTATGATCATGATTGCAAATCATTATATCATCAAGTCAATTCACTCTGCTCGTGTTATCAAAAAAATCCCAAACTTGTCTTTGGGGTTCCTTCATAACGTAAACTACGCAAGAATTATATAAAACTCTATCTGCAAAAAAGGGGGCTTTAGAAAGCCTATTCAAAAATTAGATAAATACAAAGTAATGATCCACGAACATTTTGGAAATATTGAGGAATTTATGTGGTGCAAAAAAAATTTATGTAATCCTATCTCTCCCAAAAAGTGGTGGGAACATTTCTTCTTAGCCTTGATGACTGACACATTCCCCCTATGATAAGAATTTTTGACAGTACTATACCCGGATTCATTAGTAATCTTAATTATGATAATGACAATGTGCTTGACTCACCAATAACAACATGAGGTTGTAAAGCAGCTCAACTTCTAAAGAATGGGAAGGCTTCAGGTGTTTTGATGGCGTTAAGAGGCAGAAATGATAAAGAAGGGTATTGCAGTGCTTGCTACTTCTCTAACCAATTTATTAATCAAATCCTTCAAATGTGGACATTTTCCTTCAAAGTGGAGATTCAATTCCTTGACTGTAATACATAAAAAAGGTGATCGTCTAGTTCCGAAATTACGAGGAATGCAGTTTCCAGGAGTTTATGCAAATTATTTTTTTTAGTTTTTACATACCGGTCTCAACACTTTATTCATCCAATTCTGTTATAACCACACCTATGTGCAATCGGATTTAAAAAGGATCTCCGAACTAGTGATCATTGGTTAGTCTTAAGTCACTAATTGTACAAGTACATATATAGAATGGGAAACGGCTCATATTTGTTTTGTTGTTTTATGGGTTTCTCTTCTGCATGTGACACAGTCTGCGAATTGCACTGATATTTAAATTAAACAGGTTGGTATTGGTGGGGAACTTCTTAAAATTGTACACGACATGTATAAGTCTGTCTCTTTTGCTAATAAATTTTATAACAAATTAAACTGAGTTCCTTTGATACATCTGTCGGGGTCAAACAAGGTGTGTGCTCAGCTCCAGTTTTTTTTAACATTACCTTAGCGATCTTCCAAATATATTTTAACTCGGTATTGTGAATCCTGTGAATTTAAATGATATATCTCTCCACTGTCTAATGTATGCTGATGATCTAATTAGTTTGTCCAGAAGTGCCATAAGGATTATCAATTTGCTCTAGATAGACCATGATTATGGTAATGAAATGGAAGTTATTAGTAATGTGACAAATCAAACTTTAAATGATTTTTTCATAAAAAGTTGGGCTATTTTTAAATAAATATAAGTTTAATTATGAAATGTAAATCTACAGATAAACACAGAATACTGTTTATTTTGGGGGGTATACTTTCCCCCATCGGGCTCTTTTTCGAAAGCAATTTCAAGACTAAAAGAAAAAGCTTCAAAGCTTATTTTAACAATAAGAGAAACCCTTTACCGCTCTTCTTTTAAATTTAGTTGAAATTATTTAGTACTCTTATTCAACCAATTCTTAGTTATGGTTGTGAAGTATGGGCACCTTTTTAGTTAAATTTGAATGATTTCAAATTGATCTTCTAATCTTCTTGATAATTTATAAGTGAAGTTTTACATGTTTAAAGTTTGTAAAATGCTTTAGGGTAACCAAAAAATCTAAACAAAATTAATGCTGTAGAGGTAGTTAGGAAGTTTCCCTACTTCTCCCATGCTTAGTCAATCTATCAAATTTTGGTGGATCTTAATAATACGTGTCTACATGGCGATAACTCACTTGTAATTATGCAATCTTATAATAGAAATTGTGTATTTTTTTCAGTTTTTTAATTTTTTGAATTTTTTGATAAATATGTTGATAAATAGCTTGATAATTTGGACAATCCCAATTCTCTGACAAGAAGAATACAACAGTACATTCATCAATGTTTAAACACACTTAATAACTGATTTCTGGTTAACAGATATAAATGATCATCAAACTATTACGTACTTATTGTCTCTTTAAGAAATCCTTCTCCCTGAGAATTATATAATTATGTTTAACCGTTCATTAAGATCGATATATAGCAATTTAAGAATCGCGCTCACTCTTTATATTGAGAAAGGAAGGCTTTTAATACCAAAACTTGCACCTGAAAATGTAATATGTAAACTATGCAGTTTAAATGAGCTAGAAGATGAATTTCATCACATTTCACACCTTGTTTATGAATGGTCCCTATTATAAACTCTTCGTGCTTCAATTTGCTAATGATATAGGATGCAGCCTATGATATTTAATCATCCTTTCTGATAAGAAGGATGTCTTTAAAAAATTTGATGCAGACAATTAACTTTGTCTTTTATCAATCTGACTTTATTAATTCCTGCCATCAAATTTTACGTGTGCTTACTTGATGTGTAATCATTTAGTGTTGCTAACTCTAATATTTCATTTTTGTATTCTTTCATATTTAGTTACTTCCGGTTGTTATTGTGGTTTGTGATTTTGTTTTTGTATTGTTTTAATATATCCTCATTGTTTTTCTTTGTTTTTTGTATTGTTAGATGACATCTCTATGTATGATAATGTCAATACACTGAACTATCAAAGAGAAGCAAGTTCTGATTCTACCCTTCATGATATGGGTTAGGGTTAGGGCATACCTGGTGCTAGGGTTCAAGTTCTAAAACTTGTCATTCTTACAATGTAGGTAATGCCAAAATTCCTGACAATTTTTGAGAACAAGTTATTTTTTTTTACATAAAATGTTTTCAAAAAACACGATTATACATTTACTGTGTCAAAATGTAATTCACTTTTTAGGTCTAATCTTTTCATATTTATTCTAACCCAGTGCGTACCGACCGGGGCAAGTTGCCCCTCGGCTCGAAAACGCGGGACGATATGGACCAAACTATGCATTTTCATCCCTATTTTTTCAGGGAATTTCAACCAATTCAGCTTTAAATTTGGGCAAATTAAAGCAAATTCGGCAATTTTTCGCGCTACGCGCGCATTGGGGGGCCAAATTCAGACTTAATTGGAGCAAATCAACCACCGGTACACTTATGAATTTTTACCCCTCTGGTGGAAACGACTTGGAAATTTGCCCCCTCTGGATGACTACCTCGGTACGCCACTGATTCGACCAAATTCTGAATACTTGATCAACATCATTAGTTAAGAAATCTTTCAAAAAGTGACAAACTGGACCAAAGATAGTTGACAACCCAGTTTGCAAATAGCCATCTCCTGTTACTTGGCTGGCAAACCTAACCGTAACCCAACCCTAACCCAAGCTAACTCTAACCCTTGTGGGATGATATGTCTACTGTGGCTGTTCAGCCAACTATCATGAATTGAAGATAGATATTGAAGCTGACTGGCTCGCACCCAATAGCAAATTAAAAAAAATATTAACAAGAGGATAAAAAAGTGTTTGCCTCATCAGACATTCTTAACCATTTAAAAAAAGAGGAGAAGGAAAAGCTCTTCAGGTGCAAAACACAAGAAGCTAGTGTTATCTGTTCCCATACAGTCATACACAGGGTCGTATGCAGGATTTATTTTGGGGGGAGGGGGGTGCGGGACTTCGAAAAAGTGGAAAGTGGACCTAACCCCCCTAAAATGGTCCTTTTTTGGACTTTTTGAACTTTTTTTAACCAAAAAGAGGACTTTTGTTTTAAAATTTCGCTAAATTTTGGACCTTTTTATCAAAAAATTCAGCAAAAAGTGGACCTTTTGCCCCTTTTGTGGAATTTGGGGGGTGCGACCACACCCCCGCACCCCCCTGCGTACGGGCCTGGTCCATAAAGCCCCTAGCTCCCCATTTCCTTACTAGTACAACATTGGTTAATAAGGGAGTCATCATGCAAACTCAATGATTTCTTGGTAAAGTGTATTCACAAGTTCAGCAGAGAAAGGGTGAATGTTTGTTCAAACAACCGAAAAACATTTTTATACCCAGAAATGGCCTATCATTTTCCGATTGTTTAGGGATCATGTTACCCGTCTACAGCTCAGCATGTATATTACATCCAAATTCCTGTGGATGTAATAGTTATGGTTATGGTGTTTCTCCTAGCATCTTTTATTACCATTTCACACATCATGGGACACTGGAGAAGTCATAGGATGGTTGATTTGCACCGTAATCCTTCTTAAATTAAACATTGTTAGAACTTGGGTTACATCTTGTAAAGCCCTAATCATGCGATACATGTTATTCACACTGCATGATATCTTTATGAATATTTAAGAGCGCATCATCTCTGGGGGCACTCTATGTGATGATATAACTTTGGAGGGGACATCTTGCTGCTAGGGTCGCATTTTTAAAAGGGGTTTGATGCAATGGTTATTATGCAAGAGTGTATATTTGATCGCCTTTTAGTAGCACTGATATAAAACACATTCCTACATAAGGCATGACTTCAATGTTCCTAATGTTTTGGGTGGTTTCCCTTACAAAAACATTTTAATTTAGAAAGCGTTTTTAAAAAGTTGGGTATTTTTTAAAATCAAATCATTTAAGAATGAGAAGGTAAGCATACAGTGTTGTGCACAGAGCCAATGATTACTTGATATTAAATCATGTGAGTGCAACAAGGTCGTAAGTGAAATAGCTGCCATGTGATACATCTGTGTGCTGCCATATATTAGGATAACTCAATTTATATTTCCTTGAGTCAGTGGCTCTTGAAATGATTCTCTTCAGGTGACTGTTGCCTGAGGAACCATTTCAAGAGTCATTGACAAAAGACTTGGCATAATAGTATGTTTGATGGGAATTTCTGACAAATGGCAGCTATTGCACTTACCTTTTTTTGCACTCACAGGACGAAATAGCTTTTGTGTTTAAATGATTAGATTTAATTCAAGGCTCACAACATAGGCATTTCCATGTGGGGAAAGTGAGGATCAATATAATTTGGAGGCATCACACTTCTCTTAAAGGCTGATTCAGAGATTTCCCGATGAGGGCGCATTCAATTTTCAAACAAATCACATTTTTGCTTATACATCATACTTGTCCATATAGTAATCACTGTGTGAAATAACTAAGCTCAAATCGGAGTCCTTCATATAGAAAATTACCACTTTGTTATAAAATTCCGGATCCGGAATTTTCGTTACACACAGTATCCTATGCATGGCACTGTTTTGCTGTGCATAAATGTTTACTGCATGAAAACGAAAAATCCTATTCATCTCTAACTTTGGAATTAAGCATTTTAGGTAACTATCTTTAGTTCTAGATGACTATTTTTAATTACTACACAAAAAAATTATATTTCAAATCTCTAAGTCAGCCTTTAAGAAAACACATTTTGTAAAGGTGAACACACAATCAAATTGATAGATTGGTTTTAGTGGATTTATTACTTTTCCTGATCTCATTTGGTTGGCAGAAGGGAGAGGGGGCAATGATTTTGCTTTGAGTAAGGGCTCCCCAAGGGCTGATGCATCCCCTCTGTCCTTGGTATTTCTGACCACTCCTATCAAAAAGAACAAATTCAGTGAACTAATACCTGAGGCTGAAATTTGGATACTGTACGGTCGCTCCTTAAAGTTGGAAATATTTTGAACATAAAAATATTGGGAAGAAAGAAAGAGAGAAAGAAAGAAAGCAAGAAAAAGAAAGAGATAGGGAAAGAGAAAAAGAGAAAGAAATAGAAAAGAGAAAGAAGGAAGGTAGGAGCTTCTGGGAAATATCCGCGGACAAGATTGATCTTTAGAAGTTCAATATATGAATTGATTCAAAGTTTCTGTACTATTATGAAGGTAAAACCCAGGGCAAAGCAAACAGAGACCCAGCTGAGGGACTGATCAATATTTACCCCAGGAAAACACAATTTTTTTACAAAAAAAGGGGGGAAAATCACAGAAAAAAGAACACAAATTTGCAAATATGGGTACTTGGGAAATCATAGAGAACACAAGATTTTTAGCAAATGCGAGGAAGGAAAGTGACCGGCATTCTTGTCTGAAAAATTGGGAACTCCCCAATCTCCAAATAAATATTGACCAAACCCTAAATGGTATTAGACATTGAATGCTCTCTCCCATGAAGGGAGGGGGAAGTACCCCTGACTGACCCAGAAATGAATAGATTGTAATGACACTTTAGCTGCTTTTATTGAACACATTGTCTAATAGCTTCTGGCAGCTGGAACAAAGAAATACACAGGTTATGTTTTTCAATTACCATGCATGTTACTATGCAGGAAGAACCTACCTTGGAATACCATAGCCTTAAAGGGGCCTTGTCCGTTTGCCGACACTCCCATAGGGACATTGGAGAGTGATTGGTTTACAGGAATAAAAATGTTACCATGGCTGCATCAGGGGGGATGCGTGTTGCATGAGTGATGTTATTCATAAAATCAAAATGTGTTATCATTTCAGAATCTATTTGAAACTTTAGTTAAGACAGTTTTAACATTTACTTTTATTGGTAAGATATGATATACTCAGGGCCTGATCCGACTAGAAATTTTACCAGCCTGGGACAACAATTGGCCTATAAGAAACACGCCCTCTGACATATTTATTTGTCCATCTAGCCCATTTAGGGCTCAAGCAGCCCACAGCAGTAAAACACCTGAGCCGCCCATCAGGACATTTCTCAAGCAAGTCTATCACACTAGATACATAAAGTCAAAAAAGCTCAAAAAGAACAGTTGATCTTTGGCATAATTACATTACACCCTTTGCACCTACTTTATATTCTGTTAACAGAATGGAATACAGAACATGTGAAGGGCATTTTGTAATTATGCCAGATATTTAAACAGGGAATAGCATCTGCCTCAGAAGCACATACCAAGATAATAAAGCCCAAAATAGCCCAAATTACATTAATATGGCCCAGATTCAGCAGATAAAGTAGCCTGGGGTGGGGGGGGGGTTGGTTTTGGTAGGGGTGTGGGATGCAAAGCACCGAACTTGGGGAGCTTGTGAACTAAAATTTTGGTGAAAGTAGGGTCTTTGGAATTGAATTTTTTGTCCAATTTTAAGGACTTGGGAACTGAATTTTGGGCCAAATTTGAGGTTTAAGAACTGGCCAAATTTCCCAAAATTGAATCGAGCTAAAATTTATGAGTTTTGTAGCAAAGTAGGGTCTTAAGAACTGAAACATAGTTGAACATTGGGTCCAAAGAACTGCAGAAGAGGTGCAAACTGGGGCTCTTGACCGCCACACATACCTATACCACCATTTTAGGTCAGTGCCCTCCCCCGGGCAAAGTAGGTTTCAAAATCGAAACAAAAATGCAAATGTTATTTAATTCTGTCCAAATATTTTGACCCGGGAAGGGGTACTTGCTCCCCCTGCCTCCCCCAGGTCGGTACACTATTGACCTGCCTTCAAATAATTTTTCTCAGTGATTTTCCTACTTAAAACTATATCTGTTTCAACATTCCCATTTCTCATCAAGTTTTGTAATTAAAGAAATAGTGAGCCCAAAGTTAAGCTCTGTTAATTACAATATAGACCTTAATTTTTAGGTACAATCTAATCATCAGATTCAGCTACCATGGTTGAGAAGTGCATATTAATGAGTTTTCAGCGTGTCTTAATAAAAAGTGTTTTGGAATGCCAGTTCAAGGTGAAGCTATTTATTTGATCAGAGGCCTGTATTATTAAGATTACAAAATTAAGAGAATATCTAATTATCTGAACAGCTGAAACACATGGAAAATTTGCCTTCTTGTACACTTTGCATTTTCAACGATTGCAGTTTCAATCAAGAGATATTTTGCTGCATATCAACTTCTTTCTGCAAATTTGGATTACATTGGTTTGTATTATACTAAAAAATGTTGACTTGGCACACCCAAAAGCAGCCAAGCCCCCAACTTGTTTGTGCATTTGGACAGGAAAGTTGAGCACCTTTTGGAAAATTGTCCAAAATTGTACCTAAAATTCAAGGTTTCAGTGTGTCTTTGTGCTCAAAATGTAAGGAAAATATACTGATTGACCGACCACTCTTTTGATGGACCTGTGAGGTCATATCAACTATCATTTTTTTACCTTACGACTACTGATGTTCTGATCCAAAGAGTTAAAAATCCCTTTAAAATATATAAAGCAAATAAATTTGAATATTTTGGTCACTACTTTCAACAATATGATGGTGCACATTCTTCAAGCCTATTATCGAATTTCACCACAATGTAGAAGAAAGAACTTTGCTAGTTTGCTATCAATTTTATTGATCACTTGACTTATTTAACCAAATCAACTTCAGTCTATAAATGTTTCAACCTTTTTCTATATTGAAATAAATCTACTATTGATTGTGATACAAAAGTTTTAAAAAAAGATTAACTTACCAAATCACGATTATTTCCAAAAAATGCTCCCGTATAGATCACGTTTGCAGCAACAGAATTCAAAATGGATTATAAAATCACAGAGGATAGATCCACAAGATTTCAATCCACAAATATCAATGTAGCAACACGCATGTATAAAACACAAAATTCTCCACAGCACAAATCCTCTCCTTGTAAAAAAAAACAGTCCGTGTTCAGAAAGTTAAACACACATTGACACACACAGCTTCAGGTATAGATGCGGATGACTGACGTGCCTCCACTAGCCACCTTAGCAATTCTGCACACATACCGTGTATAGAAACACTGCCGCCACAGTCGTCGCCGTGGAAATAAAACTCCACGGGCATTGGCCCATCGGCGGGTCACCTCAGGGCAGCCTCTGGCAGGCTCAAATATCAACTAATGCATGTCTATCATCGGTCGGATGTTTTCCTAACTTCTTTTCAGGCTCCATTCCTTGTTTTTCTTTCCCATTTTCTCTTCAATACCTTGAATCAACTGAAAGGCATTACCTGGATTCTGATATTATTCTGGCCAGATTTGGAACAAAAGAGACAATATCTGAAAAGGTTGCTGAGCAGTTGTTGAATTCCTGCCCTCACCATGAAAGATTCCTCGCAGGAATTTCTACTGGACCTTGTGGTGACACCATGACAATTTCTTCAACTTTCTGGAACAATTAATCTTTTACAACACCTACAGAAATTCCACAGATGACATGTCATGGTGGCTACTAGAAAGCACTTCTTAATGGTCATTGTAAAAAAAAAAAAAAAGTTAGAAAATATTATGATAAGTAATTGGAGAATCCCATGCATTTTTTTGCTTCGACTTTATGTGTCCAAAAATGAAACTTTTGGATAAAGCAAGCTTTAGAAATCAGACTGGTTTTATTTGGTGAAGCGACACCGGGTAATTCTCTCCGGGCGGTGTCTTCTGGGACAATATTTGCTTTGGTTGCCAGGACGGCCATTTTTTTCTGCGAGAATTTGTTGAAAGCAGGCCACTACTTATTCTGGGCAAGTTCTTGATAATTGAGTAATCTTAGACCCTAACAAAGAAACCCTGGCTTCATTTCATCAAGTGTTGCTTTCCAACAAAATATTGTACGGCATGAATCTTGGTGAGTAATGGTGGCTGACTTTCAACGCTGGGTGATAATGAAAATCGATTGTTAACACTAACTTAAAATATTCTATTATTGTCATGAGATGCATGCGTGGCACTTCTTGGATTTTGTTTCCATTTGTGTGGGCTTTGAGAATTTTGGCAGCCATTTTGGGTTAGAGGGGAGGGGACATTAATATCAAGGTATCATGTTCCACATAACCTGTTCCTTAGCAGTAACATAACAGGCGGTTGTCACCCCAGAGAGCTTTGACCGGGAAGAAAAAGCTTGAAAATCATGCTAAATGCTAAATCAGCCTGCTCACCAGGAAATTTTCACTTCCAGCCAGGAGAATCTGCCTCAAAACCATGCACCTCCAACTAGGAAAATGTGCTTCAAAACCGAGAAATTGTCCTTTCTGACAAGTCACCCCTGTATTTCCCTGTACCTCAGTGTTTTTATGAGAACAAATTGAGTCCTAAACAGGGGCGTAACCAGACCTGAGCCTCGGAGGGGGGGGGGGGAGACTCAAGAGGTTTCCTGATTCCTGTACTAGCTTGGGAGGATGATTAATGTGTGAGTGTCTTGCTGCGAAGGCCTAACGAGTGGGGTCCAGGGGCCCGCCATAGTGCATAGGGGGTCAAGCCCCGGAAGCTCCAGGGTTTTGTCATCTTAGAAGGTAAAAAAAGGGTTGGTACATTTTGTGACCCCACTTTGGCTGCTCCCAGTTGAATTTAGCAGCCTTGACGGAATAAAGTACAGTATCACATGCACTTTATTCCGTCAAGGCTGCTGAATTCGACTGGGAGCGGGCAAAGTGGGTGCAGTAAATGTACCAACCCGTAAAAAAATTAGTGTTTCAGAGCAAGAATTTTACAATAATTTCATTTGAAGCGTCTTCCCTGTTTTTCTCTCTTCTTTCATTTGCAAAAGTTAACTTATGACAATTCTACCAACCTATCCTTCACTTTTTAACTATTCCAACTAACTTAAAATATTTTGACTCTTTCGGGTGAATCACTGATAGTGTCTTTAAGCCTTACCTCATGCATAAAATTTTAATTTACTTTTATTATATTTTAGAGTCAGATATTGAAGTAGAAAATAGTGAATAGCTGCCCTATGAGATTGTTGCTCTGGTTATGGTCCTGGACCATAACGGTGGGCAAAAATCTCAAACATGCAGTGATCTGGACATTTGAAATTTCTTGCCTTGGAAGCTTTTGCAACTAAGCTATTCAAAGAAAGAATGTGATCTTAAAATATCACTGGCCTCATTTGTCCTTTTCACCTTTTAACCATGGTCAAGGTTGCTGGTCTATCAGAGTTAATATTTCAATAAGGTGCTTGTCCGATCCTTCTTTGTGTTGGGTCCCCCCCCCACCCCCCCCCCCCGTTTACACCTGATAGTATCAATTTGATGTCAGATGAAAGGCCGTATTTTTCTCACTGTTGTCCTGAAATTTTAGCTTTCAAATCCATCTCTTTCTTAAAATACAGATAAAAAACTAGCGTTTTAATGGTTAACCATCAATATTAGCACAGTAGTGAATAGGGCCTTGCACTATGCATTATCGCATCTAGTATCAAAACTGCAAGTTTGTTTCCACGGTACTTGATGGTCAGTGTGTACAGGTGTCAGGCTCTCATATCAAGTAGAGAACACGATAGACAAAAATCGGAACAAACACCTTTAAATTCAATATCAACCTTAAAGGCACACTTTGCAATTTTTAAAGGAGGGTGCCCTCATTTTTCAAATCATCCACTTATTTTATAAGAAGATGATTACGTATGTCTTGGTCAGTGATGACAGTGATCCCTTGATGATGTTGAAATCAACATTACTATTAAATTATTGCCTGTGATTTAAACCAAACCTCCTCTCCATTTTGTAAAACATCCAAAGCACATCTGACTCATCCCCATGCTATTTGGTATGAGTGTACAGATCAAATGTGGAAGCGTCTGATGTGTTTAGGATTAAAGACATTTATTACAAAATGGAAACAACTTTTGTGTTCAAATCCTAAACACTGTTGACAGCGACTCATATTCCTTCACAACTACCCAGTTTCAATCTACAACTATGAAAGTATACAATTGTCAAAGATCATGGAGGCTGACATTGACCTTGTTGTGCCCCCTTCTATTAGTACTGTGTACAATGTTTAAAATATTAAAATTAATCAGACATTACACTTTTAAAATTGAAACAAATGTCACTAAAAGTATACACCAAATGTAAATGTTCCCTGACCCCTAGTGACCATTGACCTATCTTGCATAACTATTACATACTGACTCATCCAATTCTATCAAATGAAGATGCCAAATTACAAACGGTAAAAGTACAGCCCAATTAAAGGGTGTGTTCCCTGAGTGATATTGAGGAAACATTACTGCCCTATTGACATCTCCACACATCAAGGCACTCAGCAATATTCAGGGAACACAGAACATAACATGTTTCCGGACATGGAGATTACTTTCACCATTGTTCACTGTGAGCATGGAGTAAACATTACTGATCTGCATGCATCTAGAGATTAACCAATTCAGGGTTTCCTCTGCCGATCAGATAGCTGATATTTCTTTTGTAGTATCGGCCAATCCGTTCTGATGATTTGCCCTCATATAGATATATTAAAGATCGATGAACCCTAGTGAGGAATAGTAGCAGTATGCACTGGTGTTCAAATTTTTAAACTTGGAAAATGGCGACGATGATTATAAGTAATAAATCTGTGTAGTTCACATTTGCTACAATAAGTTCTATAGAAATTTCAAAAGATAAGGTTAGACTTTTTGAACAACTCTTGTCTCCTGTTTTACTCCCTAAAAAATGTAAAATACCCATTGTACTTGTCCCTTTCTTTCATTCATACATTGGCTGAGAATTGGCAGGCTCTGACATATTTTTGCTGATCTGATTTTTTGCCAATTTTTGCTAAATCGGCCCCCGATCCGAGGTCCAATGCAAAAATCGGTTAATCATTAAGACCATTTCTGCTATTCATTGCTTTTACAGCAAGTGCGAGATGTAACATAAAAGAGCTGTCTTTAGATATAATACCACTCACAATGTCCAGGGAACATTGCAGGACTTTAACAAGTATCCTGAAGACAGACAAAATGCTACACGATAGGCCCTTCCTGTACCAATTAAGTGAAGCAAGATGAGCATTTTCACAAGTTTCTTGTGTTTTTCTGATTTAGATGGAAAGTGTGTGTTGCATTGATTTAATCAATGTTTATTTTTAGCACTGGGAATATGTGCACACAGTTAATAAAATCAGTTTTCACCTTTTCACCAGGGATTAATTTGTTACCTAACAGTTGTGAAGTTCAGAAGCAGAAGGTACTGAGTTACTTTGCAGTCCCCAGTCTAGTCACTAACTATTTCAGGCCCGGTTCTGGGTACTGTAAAAATTTCACAGTTATTTTGCAAATTTTACAACATGCTTCAATTTGCAAAAGTTGCTTGGCTGCACACCAATGTTCTTCAAAAGTTCTAGAGATTTTAAACTAGTGAAAAGTGGTTAATTGGTGAAAATTTATTGCTGCATAAGTTATGATTAGCCCGTTTGGATTTTTTGGTATAAGTTGTAATATTTAGCCGTGGTTTTTTTATGATTAGCATGCCACATTTTTTGAAGCCATCCCAAATCACTGACCTAGACTAGGTTGTTTGAACGTATTGAATGCCTTTTTTTCATGCAGATTCGTATAAATTTTGAAAAACAAAATGAAATATTGAACACTGAGCCAACTATAGTGGGTGAGGCATTTGTAAAAAATCTTGCTGCAAATTAATTTATTTACTGCAGTCGTTTGCATTTTGTGCAGTTGTATGCATTTTGCAGTGTAACAGAGGAAACTTTTACAGCTGGGTGGGTGTGGCCATGTTTTAGTGTTATATTTTCCTTGAATGTTAAGTAGTTTTCTATTCAACCTATATATGAAGCAATTTATACAAGGCGTCTCGAACCCCCATAGCGGTAGTAAACAGAGGTAACTATAACTTAGGAATCACAGGGAGGATTTGTGATGGAAATAGCTGGTTCTCAAACCACTAATAACCCATGGAGCTAGCAGAACATGTGATAACACATCTCAAGTACAAAAGTTTAGTGATTAAATGTCACAGGACTGACAGGGGACCCCTGAAACATGATTCTAAGTGCAGCAAATGCGTGCCTTAAGGAGAGGGGGCCACGACAAATTGTACAGGGGTAAAAATTTTTAATGATCCAATCTTTGAAAAAATTATACCATGTTATTTGTTACCAATGGATTCAGAAACGGTATAGTTTGTACTATATACAGCCTAAGTTTCGGAGTTTTATAGGCTAAAAACACCAAAAATCAATAAAAAGGGTTCAATTTGCGAGCCCCTGGGCTATAAGGCATCTGCCATACGCGGTTTGCAATATCTTGGAGGACATTGGGCATGATCATGAAATGACCTCAACAATTATGGTATAAAATTTGATACTCGTCCAAGTTCAGACCATACAACCATTTGAAGCATATTTGACCTTGGATGACCCTACTGACCTGGAAATGCATTCACAATTTTTGGTTCAGAAATGACAAATATCCACGAAGTTTCATGACCATACAACCATTGTAGTGATGTGAACTTAGATGCCAATGGACCTTTAAAATTTCAGTATCAAATGTTGACTTAACCCACCAAATTTTCAGGACCTTACACCATTGTAGATTTAAACCTGATGACCCCCCATGACTAGAAAATGACCTTCAAAATTAAAGCACTGAATGTTGCCCACACCCACCAAGTTTCATGACCCATAACACCATAGTATTTATTGACCTTGAATGACCCTGCATGAACTTGAATGACTTCCAAATTTTTGGCAATGACTGTTTACTACATCCACCAGGTTTCATTACCATACAACAGGTGTATTGATTTGACTTTGATGACCCCACATGACCTTGAAATGACCTTCCTATTTCAGCACTGAATGTTGACCACACCACCAAGTTTCATCATCCTACACAATTGACAAGGTTTAAGCAATTTCTCCCATTTTTGACCGAATTGAACTTTGACCCATGCAAATGCCCCACCTTTCGAACTCATCCACCATCTACTAGGTTGACATCTATGGTGCTAAGACGGACACCCACACTTGCTCAAATCAAAAGATATCGTGTTTATAAGGCTAATAGCAATATAACCCATTTTTGACAATTGACAATTATTTTGACAATATTTGAGCTTTGACCATGACCCAATTCTGATCCCAGCCACTGCCTATTGAAGATAATACTACGTTGCAAAGATGGAGGAGGAGGAGGTATAGTATTTAACGACACATCAAACACTTATCATGTCATTTTAGGTCACAAAAGCTAACTTTATTTCACTTCCCCCTTATATCATTTACACTTTAGGGAAAGAAAGCCCCGATGCCACAGAGAATAGAGCCAACCGAGGTCGAACCTGGGGACCACAGTGGTGCGAGGGAAGACCCACTGGGCTAACCCCGACCCCCATTGCAACAGATGGACACCCATACTCAGATCAAAAGATATCACATGGACGACACAAACACCACACACACACATGGACGCAGGCATTCTATAGTCCCACTTTGCCAACTAAAGTTGGTGGGGGGCCAAAAATAGATACTAAGATTGTCAGGGCTAGTTAGTGGCGGTGATTTCTTGGGGATTGGTTAAAGGTGCGTGTTTTAATCGTCTTTGGGACCCCATGATTAACCGGACGTAGTACAAATTTTTATATCAGATGAAGGCCGATTTTTTCATTGTCGTTCCTGAAATGTTAAGCCTTCAAGCGCAGTGCTTCCCAATATATAAACAAAAACACTACCCTTTTAATGGTAACCATCAATACTTGCGAAGTATTGAATAGGGCTTTGCAATATCGATTATCGCTTCTACCATCAAAAACCAAAAGTGTGTTCCCACGGTACTGATGGGGAATATGTGCAAGTACCAGGCTCTTAATTTTATCAAGTAGAGAACATACAGACATAAATTGGAACAAGCACCTGTACGGAGTGAAGAAAAGAATGCCAATTTTTAAAATGGCCAACTTCATTTGCAGTTTTGGAGACTTTGACGGTGAAACTATTTGGGTCTACCAGCAAGTGACGGGTGAGCTGAAAAAGATTGATAAATTGTACTGAGTCAGCATTTTGTAGGTTCCGTCAATTATTGCCATTAGGCCATAAAAAAAACAGGTACATTATTCAACATGTTTTAATATCCACTTTTGTTCTCTTCTATTTCCTCCTTTAATTGTATAATTACTCAAGAATATGAAACTTACTTCACCAGAAAAGAGCAGAGAAACTACATAATATTGGAACTGCAATTCTTTCAAACAGTTTACAAATTAGGAGTCATGAAGTGGTTGATGTGTTATACATGTGGTGTCGTCGGCCAAGACAATTTTCAGCTCCACAGCTTTCGGGCCAGATTTCATGCAATTATCATCCCACCCCCAAGTTTCAAGGTATTTTCATTCATCAGCTCAAGACTGGGGGACTATACTCTGGTCAGTACGGTATTAATGATAGACTCACGATGCTCCTTACTAAGTAAATTTTGATCGTAATTGTGATGAAAACATCCGTCCCCAGACCCTTGGGTCCTCGCCTGCCATCCTTCGCGGTTTGCATACGGAGTCGATTGATAGATTTTGGCCATGTTTTTTTGTTTTAGACTTTGGTGTTTGATTTTATTAAATTGGGTCAAAGGTCAGACAAGGAGTTTCAAAGGTCAATCTGCATACATCCCATTATTCCATGGCCAGTGGTTTATTTTTGAGTAATTGGTGACCTAGCATCCTCTATGTGCCAAAGAAATGTAGTTTTATATAGATGTTCACAAAATGGGGTCAAAGTTCACATATTGGTCATCAACGGTCAACGTTACACACCACAACGACCTTGGGCCAGGTGTTCTCCTAACCAATATGAAGTTAAATCGTCGTGCGTATGTGAGAAATGAGGTCATTTGTTAACCTTTTGCTTGATTTAAATCTTAATGAATTGGGTTCCAAGGTCACAGTGTGATCAAAGGTCATCTGTGTAAATCCCCATTAGGGCAGTGTCAACCCTAGAGCTTTTGTTTTTACATAATTTCTGCTTTTTGCACCATTTAATAAAATTACAACATTAACCTTACGCACACAGCAGACAATCCATGAGTTTTATTTTTTGCCGATTTAAACAGCTATTTGACCATTTAAAGTCACAAAACCACATGGTCTAAAGTCACAAAACCACATGGTCTTAAGGCGGGAATTTAAGCACACTACACGCCGCCAGGCGCAAGGCGCACCACGCGTCACAATGGTGATTGTTTTGCTCATATGAAGCGTGAGCGTTTTAAAATGTACTTTTGCGCGACCGCATCTTGCAAAAACGGAAAGTATATTTGAAAATGTAAACAATGCGCTAGTTTAGAAACCAGATCTTTTCAATTTCTTCTGATTTCTGGAGTTTAAAACAAAAGATTTTTGATTCAAATAAGTGCATAGATGTTAAGTTTTTTTTCATCACTTGCAGAACAACTCAATTTTGAGTTTCAAATAAAGTTAATTTGGAGCAAGAGAACAGCTTGAAAAGACGTGAAAAGTCACTTTTTACTGAAACACTGATTTTCTCAATGTTCAAATTTTCGCAAAATTTGCAATTTTCAGACTGAGATAACTCCACAAATACCGAAGTAAAGGTACGGTTATTTTCCTACTATAGCAATCCGCCTTCTCCTAGGAAACGGTTTTCTCAATTTTTCATTTTTCGATTCTACCTAAAGAATTCTTCCAATATATACTCACATTTTGGAAAGAAAAGTAAAACTCACACTTTTTGACATTTTTCCTTATATTTCAAAAAGTAATTCTATTTAAAAAAATTAAAAAACCGTCCCTATACAACATTTGTCTTGTTTCTAAAAATAACTAAGAATCAATGAAAATTCAAATTGTTTGTTTGTTTGGCTGTCTGAATTTTTGGGGCAAAATCAATTGTTTTTTTAGCTTTTTTTCCTCAAAATAAACGAAGGTTTTTACACTACGTCTGATGCCCCCATCGTCTTTCCATCGTCCAATTTCTTTCTAGACTGTATACTTTTACATCCAATATCAATATTTGCACGTTACAACCAAACTAGAGCTCGGAATCACAAGGTTTGACATGTCCTTAAATCATTGCCAGTGGTTCTTTTTTGAGCAACTTTGGTGCAACAGCATCTTATGCCAAAGAAATGTATTTTTAAGATTTTCACAAATGGGGTTGAAGTTCACATGGGTTATCATATGTCACTTTGTTAACACCACAATGAGCCTTGGGCCATGGTTCTTCTGCACAAAGTATGAAGTTAATCATTCAATTCAACTGCGATAAATGAGCAATTGTATTGTATTGGATGTATTGTTTATGGATTTTAAATTTAAACTTTGTGGCTGGTATTCTCAAAGGGTAGTCTAACTTTAGACCCGGTTTAAACAGGGTTAGTCCTCATGGGTGGACATCTGTCCACTCATGTAAACGACCTAACCCTGGTTGAACCACAGGTCTATAGTTATACTCCCTTTCAGAATAACCAGCCTTTGATTTCACCGTGGGTGCCGGGGGTGGAAAATGTGGAAAGAAAGGTCTGATATTCTTTCTTCACACTTCCTTGGATGTCCTTGAATTTCAGATGAAAAGCCTGGATGAAAGTGGTTATAAATTTGGCCCAATCCAGAAGCATACAGTCAACTATCAAAAATATTTGCCACCCATTTCTTAAGGGAAACCAAACCATAACAACAATTGTTTGAAGAGTGAAGAATTTCCTTCAAGTGTAAGGTCATTGATCAATTTGGTTACACTTTGATAGTTGCAATTCACGTCTATTCTTAATCTCAAATTTCAAAGATCTACTACAAATTTTGGTTGGGTGACAAAAAAACAAAACAAAAACACAAACCAAAAACAAAAAAATACAACCAACCAACAAACAAAAAAAAACCAAGACAACAACACATAAACAAACAAACCTGTTCCTACTAAAGTTAGTTCATATTTCAAACCTGTCTGCAGGCAGATTGCAGATTTCAAGAAGTCCATCGTCTGGCTTTTTCTATGATGTTTATGTTCCTGAACATGTTTTGTGTTGTTTCAAGTTTTTTAAGTTTAAAAAACTTAACACCATTTTTATAACCATTGTAGCTATGAAAACCATTTATACATAATGCAGTTGTTACAAAAACATCAATTTGAAACTGTTTAAGTTGACAACATTTTGGAGAGTAAAATCAAGCCCAATGCCCCTTTTAAGCTGAAATTAAAAACCCTCAAATGTGCACTGCAGAGGCCTTTTCACTTTACTGTTGTTCTCAGTATCCACTGTCCCCAATTGCCTCAACCACCAACCCCCAAACTGGGATGGTTCACCATGTCCCCAAAATGCTAACCCTGTCAAATATTTTAAGATAAAAAACCCTTTGGTGCATTCTGATACAAATAACACTGACTTCATCTTTTCAAGTGAAATTTTTACCTGATATGAGCTTCATAATTATTTCGTTATGGGCCCCTACAATATTTGTGTTTTGCAGATGGTAAAGCCCATTGTACTATTTCAGCTACATCAGTTGAATTGTACAATGAAGGGAAATTGGATTTGCTGCAAATCGTGCTGTTTAGTAAGTTCAATTTTGTTGTAAATTTGAGCAATTTGGCATTTCATGAGGTATTGACCTGCCCTTCAAATGAGCCCACAACTGTCAAATTTGGAGTAAAAATGTAAATATTTATGTACTAAAGGGCCACCATTCACCAAAATGTTTACTGTTTTTTAAGCCAATTTTTAAATGTACCCAAAATGTGCAAATTCTCCGGAGTAATGTATAGAGTACATGATTCAATCAACCACAATGAGTCCTTTGTTTTGTTTTTGTTTTTGTTTTTTTTTTTTTTCCTTTTTTTACTTAGACCTTACAGTCAGGGTATTTGTTAGTGTTAAGGTATAAATAAAAAAATAATTTGTTTCCTGTAGAATTTTAAAGGGGGAGTACATGTGGAGCGCTTTCCAATTGTAGTATGGGTTCATTTCAGTGTGTTTTTAATATTTTTTCTTTCTTTTCTTTAAATCTTCTACAGCGAGACTACTTTATTGCAAAATAAGAGCCTAGGGAAAGTAGGTCGGTGTGAGTAGGCCATGCCAATATCCATCAATGCAATATAGGCCTACATTAACCCTTGAATTGTGACACTTTCTCATACAGACTTTGTCATTGTGTTATTACACACATCAGAACATAGGAAATGGATCCTTACAACATGGTCCCCAAGGCAGTTTCAATTTGAGCTTACATATGTTTGAGATTCTAAATCATTAGCAGCAAAAGAATAACAAAATTTGACCACTATTTCGGAGTAGTGTGCATAGTTGACAACTGACCCCGGAAAATGACCACCGTTGTTTTTAGTGTGAAAGCTCCCAGGCTGGGCATGCCAATGTCCCTTTAAACACCCAGCTGACACCAATAATTCAGAAGCTTGTAACATAATGTGTGAAATGTGAGTTTGTTGTATATGTATAAATGTGAGCCTGTCTTATTCAAGAAATGGAACATTTATTACTGAGAAAATTGACTTAAGTCTAGTCATGTAGATAGTTTTAATATCAAATGTATTTTACACCATAAATCTATCCATTTCTTTTCAAGTTATTATAAATATTTATTAAACAATGTTTACAATAATGCAATTTCTAATCTAAACATAGAAATATGCAAAAAATGCTTTATTTTGTGCTGATATAAAGTTGAAAATTAACTGAATTGACACCAACACAGCAGTAATGCATTAGCAATGCAGGTCCTTGTGCTTTGCAGTTAGTGTAACATATACCTGGAAATTTATGAGCTTGCCCCCCCTCCCCCAAACATCGACACCTGTTATGCCCCTGGTGCTCTTATTTTCAAATATGTTTATGTTAAATTTACAGTATCATTTCATTTTAAAATAGTGATTCAGAAATTTTATATAATGTAATTGATTGTCATAAAAGTGTTACGACATTTACGCTTCTACAGGTATCACTGGTATTGACAAGTGGCATTTGCAAGTGGCAGATTGGTTCAATTTATGATTAATTAAGAAAGTGTTTGAAAGAGGTGAGAGAGCACCCTTTAGGCCATGCCCTTTGGTCCAGTGTTGAGGTATCAAAAATCTACAATGACTTGTGAAGTGATACTTAATCTGGAACAGTCATTCTCATTGTACTCAAAATTATGACAGATTTCTTGAAGTTTTTCACAAACAGAAATTCTTCATTGATGGTACTATTGCATTGATAAATTTTGCCCATCATGTGAATGGGTACCATGATTCACTGGTTGGGTGCCGGGTGTTTATCCAACTCTCTCTCTCTCTCTTAATATATATAGATAGAGTATAGGGTGACCACAACAAAGGTGTTATAACCAGATTTAAACTAAAATAGTGTCCAACTTGTTATTGTTTTGGGCTAATCTAAAGAAAGCTTGCAAATTATTATGCTTTTTCATTTTCCCTAGGTCCACTTTTTGTACATTCTTTTGATGAAAATGCTCCAAATTTAGAGAAAAATTTGTCAGAAATTTTCATTTTTTGGTGCTGAGATGTGCAAATTCCCACAAAGACAATTTTAGGGGTAACCTCGTAACAGAACGATTGAGGTGAGGGACGGATTCCAAAATCAACATTGAGAATTCAGTCTTATAGACTGAAAATTAAACCCAACTTCAACTATTTTAAAAAACTTCAATTTCATCAATCAATTTTAAACCTTTCCCTCATTCCCAAGTTTTTTAGAGTTGATTTTTCAATCCTTGGTTTTAATAGAATAAGTCCACATTTTGAGTCCTAACAACCCCCATAATAAATCCTGGTGAATGGGCCCTGCCACAAGAGGCTGTTGTGACAAATCAATGGGTGACATCGTTTTTCAATGGCACCTGCTGGATTCATGGATATTATGCATTTATCATAACTTATTATTACTTTTATATTTGCCGTTTGCCCAGTTTTTAATTTTTTTCAAGAAAAAACATACCGGCACCAGTTCGAATACAAATCTCAAAATCTTTGATAGTCAGACCGAGGATTAGCTTCCTGTGGATCATGAATACCCTTTTAAACCAATTTACACAATTTCATTCATGATTTCTGTCTGGTTTCAATTCGCAATTGATCTCCACGCCATTTTTGAACCTATCATTTCAGAACACACTCTCAAACAATATACTCCACCAGGATCAATTTTGAGAACTTTGGTGATAGCCATCTTTTTTTTGTGGACATACAGAGAAGCATAGGATTTTTTTTCAACAATGACCTCAAATGACCCCAGATACCCTTCGACCTCTTATTCCTGACTCTCATTCGAACTCACTCTCAAGGTTCATTCTGGACAACTTGGAATGCGCCCATCCTTTCTTGAAGAGGACTTTAAAGGTGCAACACGAGTTTTTGAGACAAACCCAACAAATATTGTGTCATATAGTAATTTTCCCAACAAACAAAAAAAATGTGGATTAGGCACGCAGTACATTTCTTACCGTTTATGTGGCTACAGAATGGTCCTGTAAAAGAGAGAAAATGTTGATTTGAATTTTCTTTCTTTCAATATAAAACATAGCTGAATTTTAGTATTTGCTCCTATACGAAATTCGAAATTTCACAATTTTTTACCAAAGAAAACATTTCTCAGCTTAATCCTTTGAGATGGGGATATTTTTGTTAAGGCTTTACTTCTGGGCAAAATATCCGGTATACTTTCGATTTTGTTGGGACACCTGTGTGAATCTCACTCGTTGCACCGTAAGTGTTTTTTTCATGACCTCAAATGACCCTAGATGACATTGAACTCAATTTTCTTAATACCCCTTATGGCCCCCTATCCAAAGGTCATCAAAACTGCGTGTACACACTTTACCTTTGGTCCCTGTATCCAACATTTTCATTATTTTTTAAATCATTTTAAAAGTATGCATTTTCATAACTACTAGATCCTGCAAGAAAAATGCCTTCACCAGTATAAACAAGCCTAGTTTCAGTCAGTGCTGACTTGTGTGTTTAAACCCTTGTTCCCTGAGCATATGTTGAGGGAAACATTACGCCCTATCACATTTGCATGCATCAAGACATGCTAAGGCTATCATGCTTTACGCAGCTTGAGATAGTCTTGAGATGTTTGTAACAGAGCTTCTCTTGAGATAATGCCCTCAACACTATTTCAGGGAACACCAAACCTAGCATTTATGCTTATGGATACATGGGTACTAATTTACATAACAAACCCTTAAAGTGACAGAGGAGATTGTTTTGAGGGATGGCGAAATTTTTCTCCTCAAATTTCAAGGAATCGGGTGGTAAGACCACTGCCTAGAACGTTTTCGAAGGCCTTATGACAAACAAGTACAAAGAAACCGCAAACCTTGTTTTGAACTTGCCTGCTATCGTATCGTCCCCATAGAACAATGCTTTGACTTTCTGGCGTGCACACAGCAAGTACTATATCATCATCTTACTACATAAAGACGTTCTATTCGCTTTTCATCAATGTGTGATTAATCCACTGGTAAGCATCCAAATATGCAAAACTGGGGTTCACAAAAATTGGGGCGCTTTCTTCTGGAAATCTCCTCATGTCTCTTTAAGCTATTCACTGCTTTTACAGGTGTGGGATGCAATGACCGAGGTCTATTAGGAGATAACGCCACTCAACAATATTCAGGAAGCACAGAACATAACATGTTTCCTCCTGATGATACTGGATGTAATTTCACAACCCTTGTTCCTTGAGCATTGTTTTAGTAAACCTCTATTCACAGCTGCATTCATCTAGAGATTACCATCAGGGTTTCCTCTGTGCCTATCCGATGGCCGATATTTCTTTGTAGTTCGCCTATCCAACCATCCATTCCCATGATTTGCCTCATATATTAAAGATCGACAAACCCTAGTGATTATATAGTAAAGAAGTTTGCACTGGTGGCTCCAATTTTTAAACTGGGCATTAGCGACGATTATTATTAATAACTTTGTGTTGGTCCACATTTGCTACCAGTTCTGATGAGAAATTTTGGATGATAAGGTTAACTCTTTAGCAACTCTTGTCTCTCCCTTTTTCTACTTGAAACTGGTAAAATACCCATTATCACTTTCCCTTTCTTTTCTTTCATCGGTACTTTAGATCTGAATCGGCAGCTATGCATATTTTTTTTGCCGATCCAATTTTTTGCTTGATTTTTGACAAAATCAGTAATCACCCATTAAAATGATGTCCAATCCAAAAATCGGTAAATCTCTACATTCCTGGGGGCTATTCACTCTTTACAACAAGTGTGAGATGTTCACACACAGAGCTTCTCTTTGGATATATACCACTCCACAATGTTCGTGAACAAGGCTGTAACCATATCCTTAAGACAGACAAACATTTAACAGATAGTCCCTTTCCTGCCAATCAGTGAAGCAAGATGATCATTTCCAAGTTTCTTTTGTTTTTTCTCTGATTTACTAGGAAAGCGATGTGTTGCATTTTTGGAAATTTAATCAATTTTGTTTATATTTAGCAACTGGCAATATGTGCACACAGTTATAAATCAGTTTCTTCTCACCTTTTTCACCAGGGATAGTTGATTACCAAACATTTTGTGACGTTCAGAAGGCAGAAAGGTTACTGATTTACTTTGCAGTCCCCAGTCTCAGTCACTAAACTAGTCAGGCCCGCTCTGAATACTTTAAATTTCACTATTTATTTTTGCAAATTTTACAACATGCTTCACTTGGCAAGTTGCTTTCTGCACACCAATGTTCTTCAAATTTTTAGAAGATTTTACAAAACCTAGTGAAAATTGGTTAATTTGGTGAAATGTTCATTGCTGCCAAGTATGTCTTAGAGCCCTTTTGGATTTTTTTGGGTATAAGTTGTAATATTTAAGTGCAGTGGTTTTTTCTTTTCTGGGATATAGCATGCCAAATTCTTGGAAGCCATCCCAAAAATCACTGACCTAAGACAGGTTTGTTTTGGACTTATTTGCATGCATTTTTTATGCTGATTCTGTATAAATTTTGAAAAACAAAATGAAATTATTGAACACTGAGCAACTATAGTGGGTGAGGCATTTGTAAAAAATTCTTGCGGCAAAATTAATTTTTTACTGGCCGTCCTTTTTGCATTTGTGCGTCTGTAATGTACATTTTGCTGTCTTAACAGAGGAAACTTTTTACAGCTGGGTTGGTGGGCACTGTTTTAGTGTTACATTTTTTTGAATGTTCATCTTTTACATTCCAACTATATGAAGGGCATTTTATACGAGCGTTCGCAAACTACCATCCTCGGTAGCATTAAACAGAGGAAATTAACTTTAATATCAACAGATGATTGTGATGAAATAGCTGGTTCTCAACTATGAGGCATCTGCCATGCATTGCAATATCTTGGTTGACCATGATTGACCATGCAAATGACCTTCAACAATTATGGTATACAATTGACTACATCTCTCCAAGTTTCATGACCATCACCTTTGAAGTAATTATTTGCCTTGGATGACCCTACTTGCCTTGACATACATTCACATTTTTGGTTCAAGAATGATGACACAGTCAACGAAGTTTCATCATGACCATACAACCATTTAGTGATCTGACATTAGATACCCCCCAGATGACCTTTAAAATTTCAGTATCAAATTGTTGCTGCACCCACAAATTTCATGACCATAACAACCATTTGTATTATATTAACCTTGGTGACCCACATGACCTAGAAAATGACCTTGCAAATTTAAAGCCTGAAGTTGCCACACACCCCCAGTTTCATGAACCATCCAACCATGTATAGTATTTGACCTTGAATGGCCCTGCATGAAACTTGAAAGTGAACCTTCCAATTTTTTGTGCAATGATGTTTACCACTCCACCAGATTTCATTACATACACCATTCTAATTGATTTGAACCTTGGATGACCCCACAGACCTTGAAATGGCCTTCAATATTTTCGGCACTGAATGTTGCCGCACACCCACCACGTTTCATCATCCTACCACATTTGACAAGGGGAGTTTCTGGAACTTGTTTTTTTTACACATAACAAAAGTGTCAACCAAGGGGGTTAAAATTGAAGTACCTTGTATAGGAGGTTTTCATATACTGGTTTTTAACTTAGACACTTCTATTTTATAATGAAAAGAAATGTTTTGGGGCTCTAATCTTCTTGAATTATATGTTACAGATATGAACTTAAGCATGACCTCATTTTCTATATACACCTTTCCAATAATAGACCACTTTCAATTGCTATTAACCTTGCATTGATGACCCAAATAGGGTGACACGTCAAGCAATAAGGTTGATTTATTCCGACTTTTCACTTCCTTGTGGTCACTAGAAAAACTTTTAGAGCCAAAGGAATGCTAAAATCCGCATTTCACTGTTTTTGACATCTAAGTTTTGTCTACAATTTAAAACAGGCTTGAATCCTTGTATTACTTTAATGTGCCATACCACCACTGAGTAATTACTGCAATACCAAACATTTTTGAAAAACTCCTTGAAATGAAATATTTCTGACTGATCATTGCCTGTGTTGCGGAGTTACATGATTGTCACAATGACCCAAGTTTTGTCACTGTTCCTTTAAAGACTTTATGGTGTTAAATAAAACTTTCAATTTTAGTTTTGCACTGACTTTATGCAAACTAATATTTTACAATCCAAAACGGACTGTTACACTGCCTATAGCGTTATAAAATATTTGATATAAAGGTTCAAATGATTTACATATTATTTATCACAACGCATTATCTCATTTGAAGAGAAAAATGAAATAATTGAGTACTTTTAAGTTACAACTTTTGTAATTAGCGACCTACAACAACTCAAGTCAAATACCACCATGAACCTGCCTTTTAGCTCCCAATTACCACATCAAATGTTATACAATACTTTTCCGGACCGGTTCCTTTTGTTGACTTCCACTACTGTTGTGGGCTGTCCAATGACATTTTAAAACATTTGCAGATATGATGAGATATCCTTGTGTGTCCAAACTTTTACAATACATCTGACATGAAATGAAATAGTGGTACTTTTAACTCTTACAGGACTCAATCCAGTTTAATACCAGAATTGGTGTAGTTAACTACCATACGACATACACTCAATTTGATATTATAATGGAATAGCAGGTCTCCATATTGTAGAGTCTATGACGTTGAAGTGAGGGTTTATGTATTAAACCTGTTCAAGTCATGCGAATCTGTAAGGTATTTCTAAATTTATTTTGGAAATACACAGTACATAATATCATTTCGGTACCTTTTGGCTAATTTTGCTTAAAATCTATAAAAATAATGGAATATTGCTGTTATTTTCACTAAATTGTAATAATTTAATAATACTGCAACGCACACGTTTAACCCCTCAGAAGTTTAACATTAGAGGTTTCTTGGATCAATTCTAAGGTTATTCTTTCTGCTTCTGCCACGTTTCCTAATATGTCTCTGACAATAGCAATTTATTAGCAGTGGACCATTAATGTTGACAAGGTGTACTTCCTGCAACATTTTTCATGTCATTTTGGCTTTTGTATATTACTGTTTTTGTATTGGTTTTTGTGTTATTCCTTTTCTTAAGCTGCGATTTTGTAAAAAAAATTAAAACCATTATAATAACATTCTAAAATTCTATAGCACTGGTACTAGGTTGATCTTGCTTTCACATTCAATGAATGTCTGCAACAAAATCAGTGATTTCTACTGTGAAAAGGGTAATTTGCAGGTAAAGAATGAAAAAAGAGAAGTTAAATTTATTGAATAGAGGGCTATCTTAGAAGTGCCTGTTCTATATTAGTGTCACATACCTCTATCATATGCAAAGTAATGACATCCTTATTGAATGTTTAAAAATTACAATTAAAATCATAATACAATGCCATATTTTTTTAACTAAAATTACTATCGCTCGTTTTTTTAGTCTAATTAATGAAAATAGGCTTACAATTAAATAATAAGTACATATTTTCCAATTCTGATGAAACTTAATAACAAAAAAAAAAACCCGATCAATACCTTTATTTTTTTTTCCGTCAACATTGACATCAAAACGTCGCAGAACACATTTTTGCAAACTTAACATTTAAATAGTATAAATTAAGTAAAATTAAGTTTTAAAGGAAAGTTTGCTCTTATTATGTTATCATGTGATAAATAACAATAGAGATCTCTTCTTGATTTTACTTTCTATACAGAAAACCTTGCTATTATTGTGTTGCGGACGTTACTAGTGTTTCGGACGTTACAGTGTTTGACGGAAAAAATGTAATTAACCCATCAATACAGGGAAAAATAATAAGATGGGTATAGTTTTTGCCATGGATCTGTTGGAAGTGTGTTAGAGGCACTTTAGTTTAAATCTACAAATTAATTTATGAGGTCAATATCCTGTCGCTAGGCCACAGAGTATGTTGCGGATGTTACAAAAATGTTGACGGAAATATCTTTTTTTATAAGTTCATAGATTTTTTAAAAAATAATGCGATCTCATCATTTCTTTGTTTTCATATTTATTGGTATATATGACACTGATTTCCTACAATGTTTAAGCATGAATACAACTTGGCTCTAATTTAATGGCAATGCTCGGCTAAAGTGTTGGTGTTAAATTTTTTGACGGAATGTGACGTCTCAACATCATTTTTGATTGACCCACCTCATAAGAACAAGGAAACAGTGGGAGTCCACTATATTCTGAAAATATCTAACATTGGTACAGTATTGCATAATGAAATTGAATATCATATGTGTTTCTTTGTTGGCAATGGCAGATAATCAAATTTTACTATTGCTAGTGACAATTCCCGTCAACCATTTGGCTTTTAAGCATGTCCAGACACACACATGGAGGAATTCTCTCAAACTTTATTAAGCTATGGCCTTAAGCTAGGTCTACGATAACTTCATATACGGGGATCACAAAATTCAGCTGCTGTACACATTTTTGTGTGGGGCTCCTCAAGTGTCTTAAGCGTTTTGGTATATGTTAAAAAAACCAAGCCTTATAGCATTTAATATCCCATTTTTGGAACCTCATTTGACCTTTGAACCCATGCCACATGCCCCCTTCGAACTCATCACCACCTCTTTGGGTGACATTATGTGCTAGAACGGCCACCCCCACTGGCTAATCAAAAGATATCGTGTTTATAAGGTTAATAGATATACCCATTTTTGACAATTGGACCTTTTTGATCAATATTTGACCTTTTCATTCACCCATGACCCAATTCTGATCCCAGCCACTGCCTACTTGGAGATACTCTATGTTGCAAAGATGGAGGAGGGTATTTAGTATTTACTTGACACATCAACCTATCAATGTCATTTTTATTAGTCCTCCTAAAGATACTTTATTTCACTTCATTATTCTCATGTACACGTTATGGGAAGAAAGCCCATTTTTTAGAAGCAGAAGGACGAGTACTGGGTACCCGGAGAAAACCTGCGCCGGCCAGAGTATGGACTGTGAAAACCAATCCACATGAAATAAGAGGCCCAACCGAGGGTCAAACCTAGGACCACAGTGGTCCGAAAAGAGAAAGAAGCCCCACTGGGCCTACCGACCCCCCCTTGCAAAGATGGACACCCCGTGCATAGATCAAGATTCACTGGGACGGCACAAACACACACACACACACATGGATGCAGGGCAGTCCCCCTTTGCCAACTAAAGTTGGGCGGGGGACCAACAATACTATGAATTTTTCATGGCTAGGGTTAGTGGCATGATTTCTTGGAGGATTTGTTAGGGGCATTTTTCTGATCAGAATCTTTGGGACCCCCCTGATTTACCACCACACCGCCGAACATGTAGTAACACATCTCTCTTAGATCCTCATGAAGGGCCATCTTTGTTTCTTGTCATCCTGATTTAAGCCTTCAATCCATTTCATTCCCAGATATAAATGTCACTACCTATAGCAGATGAAAGAGAATGACAGATCATATTGAGGTTTCAAATCGACAATAAAATCATAAATAAATAAAATGCATATTTGTAATAAACAGTTGACATAGATCGTTGTTTCGTCTAACCTAAATTAATGACAAACATAGGTTACAAATTAAATAATAAGTGACAATAGTTTCAATATGAGGAAACTTAATAAAAAAACCACCCGAATCAAAAGCTTATTTGTCCGTCAACATTGACATCAAGTAACGTCCGCAACACATTTTGCAAAACTAACATTTAATAGTAAAGAAAGTTAAGTAAAATTAAGTTTAAAAGAAAGTTTGCTAATTATGTTAGCATTGTGGTAAATAAACAAATAGAGATATCTTCTGATTTACTTCTAATAAGAAAAACCTTGCTATTGTGTTGAGGACGTTACTAGTGTTGCGGACGTTACAAGTGTTGACGGAAAAAGTACCGATCATACAGGGAAAACTAAAAAGATGGGTAGTGTTGCCCGGGAATCTGTGGGAAGAGTGTTAGAGGCACTTTAGTTTAAATATACAAATTAAATTATGAGGTCCAAGTAGCTGTCGCCTATGGGCAAACCAGAATTTAATTGTTGCGGATGTTACAAAAATATTTTTTTTACTTTTTTTATTTTTTATAAGTGCATAGAATTTTAAAAAATAATGCGATATCAGCAGTTTATTTTGTTTCACTATTATGGTATAGATGAAAACTATTCTACATGTTAAGCAATTAATACAACCTGCTCTAATGTTTAAGGCAATGCCGCGGCCTAAAGTGGGTGTGTGTGAAATTGTGAGGAAAGAAACAATTGTACGTTCCGCAACATCATTTGATTGACCACCTCATAAGAACAAGGAAGGAAACATGGGGAGTCCACTATATTCTGAAAAGAATAAACAATGGTACAATGCTATAATGAAATATGAAAATCAGTATGTGTTCTTGTTGCAATGGGCCAGATATTCAAATTGGAACTTTGCTAGTGTTGACAATAATCCGTCCAACATTGGTGTTTAAGCAGTCAGCACACACCAGGAGGAATCTCTCAAAATTATAAGCTAGGGAGCTAAGCTTAGGTCTATACTCAATCATCACAAAAGAATTCAGCGTGCTGATACACATTTTTTGTGGGGGGCTCATCAAAGAGTGTCAGTAAGCTTTTGGTAAATGTTAAAAAACCAGCGCCTTATAGCAATTTAATCCCATGTTTGACCGCATTGACTTTGACCCATGCCAAATGACCCCACCTTCGAACTCATCACCACCTCTTTGGCGGTGACATTATGGGCTAAGAGGGGAACACACACTTGCTTAGATCAAAAAGATATCGTGTTTATACGGTTATTAGCAATATAACCCTATTTTGACAATTGACCATTATTTTTTTTTGATCATATTTGACCTTTCACCATGCACACAACTGAGCCCAGGCCACTGCTACTTGAGAAAATCTATTGTTGCCAAAGATGGAGGAGGATGGTATTAGTATTAATGACCACATCAACACTAATCTGTCATTTTAGTGTCAGGAAAGATACTTATTTCAATTCACTTTATTATCAGGTACCGTTAGGAAGAAAAGCCCAGTTTTAGAAGCAGAAGGAAACCGGAGTACTGGGTACCCGGAGAAAGAAAATCCTGCGAGGCCGAGTATGGACTGGAAAACCAATCAACAGAAAATAGCGGCCAACCGAGGGTCAAACCTAGCACCACAGTGGTACGAAAAGAGAGAGAGAGAACGAGGAAAAGACCACTGGGCTAACCCGACCCCCCTGCAAAGATGGACACCACTTGGCATGAAATCCAAAGATATCAATGGGACGGGCCCAACACACACACACACACATGGATGCAGGGCAGTCCCCCTTTGCAAATAAGTTGGTGGGGGCCAAAAATACTAAGATTTTCAGTGGCTAGTTAGTGGCAGGGATTCTTGGAGGATTTGTTAAAGGTGCATGTTCTGATCGTATTGGGACCCCCTGATTTACCAGGAAGTAGACAAATTTTTATATCAGATGAAAGCATATTTTGGTCATGTCTCCTGAAATTAAGGCCTCAACTCATTTCATTCCCAAGATATAAACAAAAAACTACCCTTTTAATGGTTTTAACAATCAATAATTGCGAAGTATTGATAGGCTTTGCAATATCCATTAATGCTTCTACCATCGAAACCAAAGTGTGTTTCCCACGGTACTTGACGGGGAAGATGTGTTCAAGTACCAGGCTCTCATATCAAGATAGAGAACATATCGACTAATTGGAACAAGCACCTTTACAAGGGACAGGAGGAGATTTTTTGAGGATACAAATTTTCTCTCAATTTTCACTGGATCGGTAGTATAGGACCACCTACAGAGAAACGTTTTCGAAGGTTTATGAACAACAAGTACAAAAGAAAAACGCAAACCTTGTTTTTGAACTGGCCTGCATCGCAATCGTCCCATAGGAACCATTGCTTTGACTTTTCTGGCGTGCACGACAGAAAGTACTAATAATCATCTTATTACAATAAAGCCAGCGTTTCCGTCTATTCACTTCAGGTGTGATCTAATCCCACATTGGAAAGCTTCCAAATATGCAAAAGACTCGGGGTTAAAAAATGGGGCGTTTTTTTTCTCTTTCTGGAATCTCCTCATGTCTCTTTAAGAGTTGAATAAGAAATTATTTTGCCAATTTTAAAAAAATGGCCAACATTCATTTGCAGTGTTGGATAGTGACGGTGAATTATTGGGGTTTACCAGCCAAGTGGACAGGTGATCTGAAAAAGATTATAAATTTGTAGCTTAGTCAATAGCATTTTTTTAGTTCAGCTCAAATTATGCCATTAGGCCATAACTACAGTACAATTCAACATGTTTTTAATGTCATTCTGTTCCTCCGTCTATTTCCTTTCTCCCTTTAATATTGTATAATTTCCTGAAGTATATTTTGAAGGAATGGCCTCTCTAACCACATTACAAACACGAGTAAACTGTGCATAGTTATGAGAGTTTTAACTGGATTACAGTTGTAAGGAAGTTGACTGGAAGATTAGATCACAAAACTCTAAAAGATATGCACACAGACTAAACTGATGGTGTTCATACACACCAAATGAAAAAAAAAAATACAAATTTTTTTTTAAAAAAAAAAAAAAAAAAAATGCAAATTTGTTTTAATGCAGTTCTTGGGCCACTTTCTTTTTTTTTAGCCTAAATTCTTCTGTTCTTGATGACTAACGTGACCCCCTGTAAATCCTCAAATACATAAGGCATAATATATTCAGGGGCTCCCCCCCCCCCCCCCCCATTTTTCTTCTCTTCTTCTTGCCCCCCCTAGCCTCTTTTCCCCTCCAACCCCCCCCCCCCCCCCCCCCCCCCCCCCCCCCCCCCCCCCCCCCCCGGCCGCAAGAAAATATGGATTTTTTTTCAAAATTCATCATCATCATTTGGGGGCCCAAATCACCAAATTTTGTTGGAAAATCAGCAATTTGGCGCCAAATTACTTAAAAATCTCCAAATATTTGATACTTTTGCCCAAAAAAAATTCATTTTTTGCCCCCCAAATTAACTTTGCCCCCCCGGAAAAAGAGAGGTCTGGCGCGCATTTAATATATTAATAAACTTCACCACTACTCCTGTATCATGTGCTTTAATTGGAATAATCAAGCTCAAAAAATAAAGGGATGTATTAAAATATAAATTTTAAACTTGTCTTCTTGGACCACCCATTTTGTTCTGCGACCTAAAGACAATTTGACATTTTAATAATGTGCGGCTAACTTCCCTGAAAGTTGCAGTATTTGCATATTTCTTTGTATCACCAAAAAAAAATCTCTGTGCACTGTGGACAGAAATCTGGGTGAGCAGAGTGCTAATCAGGATAGGGTTTGAGCACCTGAAAATCCCCAGGGCGCCAAAAAGTCCTTTTTCTAGATCTAAGAGCACCTGTACGGGCCCGGTTGCCAAAAATAGGGGGCGGGTGCCGGGTGCACCCCCTAAATCTGCCCCTGCTGGCATGTGCTTAGTACAGTTCAAGCTAGTACGGTATAGGCACACGCAAGTATCTGTGATTGGTTAAAAACACCCTCCCGAGATTCAATCAAGGGTGAACTCAATTTGGAAGGTGAATGGGATTTAATTTACTCTTTTTATATTCCCCCAAAAGTGTACTATTTTAATTTTCGGAATCAAAAGTGGATGTGGGAAAAGAAGGAGCAAATTTTAAGAAAGCAACTGCAATTATAATAAACTCTTAAACATGAACATGTTACTGTTTTACAAGCTCAAAAGTTATACCTTGGAGTGTTGTATTGGAATTAACATGACAGGTTTGGTGTAATGAAAAATTGTGATAAATAGAAAGGGAAGGAAAAGATACATTATATTAATTCGAATATGTGGGTGAAATTGGGTGATGAAAATGAATTATTACATAATGCATGGCACTGTTACTCCAGAAATATGCTTTCCATCAACAGGATTAAAAGGGCAAATTGCCCCTTTCCGTCAAAACGTGAGATTTTCATGTGTTAAATGCAAAGAAAAATAATAAAATCATTCACAAATTAAAAAGTGGTGGAAACATCAGGTTGGTTGGTAAGTTGACAGTTTTTAGTATGTAAACACCATGACAGGTATTCTCGAAGGGGAGTTAACTTTAGGCCCGGGTTAAAAACAGGATGGTCCAAAGTGGCGCGTGGCATACACAGCCTGTTGTTTGGAGGGGCAAAAGCCGGGTACGGGGAAAAAGGAGAAAATTCTGATAGAGGTTGGAACAAGGGAAATAAATTAATAATTAACTAGAAACTTTGTGGTTCTACGGCTTTCGCGCTCGCTATATTCAAAGAATATACAGTGTGGGCCGCCCCATTGACCTTTGACCCTGGCACGTGACCTGTGATCTCATCAACAATGAGGATTGCATGGTGACCACCTATGAAAAAGTTGGTTCCAATTGAACTTCAAGTTTAACTTTAGATCAATTTTCATTTTTAAGCCAATTTTC
>JAMKCH010067793.1:0-36980 GCA_023653785.1 Ophioderma brevispina | reverse complement strand
ACAAAATATGATTCAAGATGTTTTAAAGTCTTTTAAAATGCCAAATTTCAGGTTTTCAGCTAGACACAATAATTCATGACTACTTGTATTCACAGCTATATTAGAGATTATTATTATTATTAATCTTCCTTCAAGATTTTGTCTGCTTAACTACCCCCTTCTGAGCCCGCAAGTGACTTGGTACGCTCCCAAAGTGATGGATGGGGAGGAGGGGTTACCAGGCGCGGATCCAGGGAGGGGGCGTGCGCCTCCCGGTAATTCTGCAAAATCTTGCAAAATCAGCCCATTTTGTGGACAAGTTTAGCCTGTCAGCCCCCCGGTACCGGTAATTTTGAAGTTTTTTAAATCCTGGATCCGCCCCTGGGTACCCGGGGGGGGGGGAGAGAAGTAGCAACACGCTTAGTATGGCGCGGGAATAGACACTTGATTTTGGTACCAATGGATGGCTATCATCCTACTCTTTTCATTGATACCAAAATGAGTACCAACATGCCCAGCATTAGGCTTACTTCAAAGTGACGTCATATTAGCAATGGGGGAAATTCAAGTTTTACCAAAAACATGAAAAAAGTTTAGGAGTATCTAATTTCCATGCGGTTTGGGCTTTACATGATGGGAAATGACTATTTTTTTTACACAGCGTACTAGTGATGTTTTTGAGTAAAGTTGAAAAATATCAATTTTCCACCCTATATCATGTATTTTCACTCTTTCCTTAACTTATGACGTCATATTGGGAATGTTGGCACTTATTTTGATACCAATGGAAAGAGAAAGCGTAAAGCAATCTTGTGGTACCAAATTTATTTCCTAGTTGTCTATTTTTAATTTCTACCCAAAATATTATATTTAAAAATATCTGAGTCAGCCTTTAAGATATTTTGGAATAAAATTCCTGGGGGTTCTTGAATTTTAGTCGGGGACCAATGCTCGTTCCAAAAAAGAGCGACTCTAACTGCAAATGCAGGACAACCTCTAGAGGTATAAAATTAACAATAATGAAGTTCTTGAGGATATCAAATTCAGTTGTGATTGTGACTGGTTCAATGATAAAAATAGGAAAATGTAACCTAAACATATCAGCAAAATAAACCCCGAGTGTGTAATTTTTTCTTGCAGTATAGCAAAAGTGTAATTTTTTTGTATAATGGCTATTTTAAAGGTATTTTAGTCACATATTGAGAACAGGTCCCGTAAGGGGTATAATTTTACTGCAAATTGGTCCCCTTATTTAAAAAAAAACTGAAAACTAGTATACTACGTGAATAAAAAAAAATGTGCAAAGGGTTGCAGATGAACTTGACTTTGATAAAATCACTGAATCATAGATTTGTTGTTGTTATAGTTGTTATACTTCCAAATGTTGAAAAAATGAAAGAAAACGATTACAAATAAGCCAGATATGTGACTAATTTTGTAAGCACACCTCTTTTTCCTCCATTCCAATGGGATTTATACAGTTAAGCAAGAATACGTTAATGTACGATATGCGGGGCATAGCATTATGAAAGTAATAATGACCCATGCTAATTGCTATTTTGTTTAATTGATATGAATAGCCATGGTCTCCTTCATTGATCTTCAAAAAGAATTTAATGTTCACACAAAAAGGTAAAGGTAAATGGGGGACGGACCTGTGTACGCAGGAACGGAGTGCCCATCTCTCTTTCGAAACGATTGGGCCAGACTCCACCATATAATGTTGCTGTAGTGGGATCGCCACACCTCATCTACAGCGAGTCTGTTACCTTCCCAACATTGAATAATGCCGGTACACCTGGGTAGAGAGGAGTAATGGAGGTGAATCGCCTTACTCAAGGGCGAAACACATTGGACCCAGCGGGGCTCGAACCCACAAACTTTGGCGTGCGGGCCGAGCGCTGATCCACTGGACCACATGTGCCCTCACATGAACACAAAATCTCACCCAATTAATCTTGATGTGTAAATGAAAAGGGTTTCAACACTACTACTGTTATGACGTCTCGTAGACATCAAAGGTAAGAAATACCTTTCAAACACAAACAAATGAGCCTTGTGCACAAGTGATCTAAATTTTATATATTATAACAGATTTTAATGATTTGTAATTGGTTCAAGAATTTGGTACGTCCAAAACATCATTATATATAATTACACACGATATTTAAGATCATACTTAATTGTAAACAAGAATGTCCACAAGAAGCGTTGCAGTTCAACGATGATATGTCCTCACAGCGAAGACTCCAAAACTGCAAAATGACAGTATGCAAAGTCACAATTATAAACCCTCAGGTAATATTCCATTGGAATCTTCTCAGTCCTGAAGGTAACATTTGTCCAGCAGTTCAAGACGACAGGGTTAAATTAAGTCCCTCGACGATAATAAATCCACAGTATATCAGTCCAAGATAATCATCACGATTTCTATCTGTCCACAATTTGGAATCCTATTTTGATTCCCAGCAACTTCGGCTTCAAAGACGACAGTAGAATAATTACAGCACTCTGCTCACATGGAATTTAAAATATAATAAATCCTGGCACTGTGTGGAGCATGAATCTACCATTATTGTAGGTAAAACTAGCTATAAACCATACTGTATAGCTGATTGCAACTGCTGACGGCGAGACTAACTCAAATCTCCATATATACTGACTTCACAAAGATCCCACGTCCTAAACAATAGACATTACAACAGCATCATGCATAAACCATAACCTTAATCAATCACCTTCCATAGTATAATATATGGGGAGGAAAATTCCCTGATCTACAATGTTTTGATCTCAAACATAAACACGTTTCTAAGTTTAGCATCCTTGGGAATTCCCACTTCCCCTATTGTGCAATCTAAACAGGGTTGCATTTTGCATAAACAACCCTTTTTCATCTCTTTTACAGTAAACAAAGTGCTTTCCGTGAGAAATCTTTCTCAAAATAAAAATTTAGAAAATACATTTTTTAAAGTTTATCAGAAAAAATGGGAGGCCATTATAAAACTACTGTAATCTAGGTATAGATAAAGCTATGCCAATAAGGAACTAAACTCTTTGCAATATCCTAAAACAATGAGAAGATCTGTTTTCTTGCTCTGGCAACAGGTGATTTGAGTGTTTGATTCGGTTTCATCAGTTGGCACATTGGTATAAATAAATTCATGATTAACCGTAGCTGAAATAATCAGAAATATGTAGATTAAGTTGACAAAGGTATCATGCTATTGATATTGCTATCACAAACACAGTTTAATGTGTGTTAAATCCCATTTGAATGGCGAAAAAAAAGGGGTGTGTTACAAAATTGGTATATCTGGCTGATTTTTTATTCGATTCTTTCATTTTTTTTTTTTCAACATTTGAAGTATATAAGAGGTGTTTTATAAAAAACAACAAACCAAATATATGATTATAGTGATTGCATTAAGGTCCCGTCATTTTCATCCTTACAATTTTTTTTTTTTTTTAATTTTGTATTTTTCACCAAAAAAAACTGACTCCGTTAGACTCCCGTTAGACTCCCGTTAGGGGTTATTTTTCACTGAAAATTGGTCTTGTTTAGCCTTTTAGGGGTAAAATATCAGAAACCCTGGCAGGAATGAGCATGGGTCACACAAGAAAGAGAAACCCCTCCCCCCCCCCCATCGGATAAAATCTCGCTTGAAGAAAGATATGCACGGCAGCTATGGGGTTCTGTACTAAATCATTGCTTAGGCCTAAATCAACTTGGAAGGAACTGAAAGTTTGGTCCAAGCTTGACCGTGGGATTTATAAGCTATCAGGATTATAAGCTAGTCTAGTGACACTGTTTTGTAAAAATCAACAAGCTATCCCTTTAGGCCTAATTGTAACCATTTCTACATGGTATCCAGCGAAAGACTCATGAATTAAATACAATTTATAGTGAACTACAGTATTAGCGCTCCACACTAGTATTCCCATAGAGTGATTATAGCATTTTAGAGCTACAGTACAGTGGCAATGCAAGTGCATACAGTATTATGTATAGGCTACGACGTGTACCAACCAGTATCATCACTAAATCGGTCGCCAAATTATCTAGAATACATTCGTTACTTCTTACTCACAGTTCATTTTCAGGCATAACGGGGCAACATTCTCCATACAAATTGCAAACGATTGATATTTTTCGATATGGACCGGGAAGGAAAGTACTTATTTGTATGGCACACAGTATACTCATCCCATAGAAACCAGTGCAACCGAGTGGAATGTTTTGGGTTTATTAAGCAAAAGGGACGTGTGTGAGCAGTGAGTGTTATGGCAAGATATGCCCACAATTAGAATAGAACAGATATAAACTGGTTTTTTCGTCGATAAACCTGGTTTTTTCGATCGAAAACCTGGTTTTTTAAATTAGAAAAAAGGGGTTTTTTAATGTCGATGCCCGAGTTTTGTTATAAACCTGGTTTTTTTCAATCGGAAAAAACCAGGTTTTTCGAATCTCGATTGTCATAGTTTCGAAAAAAAAAAAAACGGGTTATCGACCGAGAAACCTGGTTTTTCAATCGGAAAACCAGGTTTTTCAATTTGATTGTAATAGTTTTTGATAAACCAAGTTTATCTAGCGAAAAAAAACCTGGTTTTTCGCCGAAACTTGTTTTTCAATTCGATTGTCATAGGTTCTTTGATAAACCTGGTTTTTCATCGAAAAACTAGGTTTTTTCGAATTTGATTGTCATAGTTTTGAATAAACCTGGTTTTCGATCGAGGAGAAGAAGAAACCTGGTTTTGTTTCGCACGGTATAAACTGGTTTTTTCAATTCGATTGTCATAGTTTATTTATAAAACATTGTTTTTTTTTTTTAATGTTTCGGCTTGTTTTTTTTTTCGAATTCGATTGTCATTTAGTTTTGAAAAACCAGGTTTCTCGATTCGAAAAATCCAGGTTTATCAAAAAAAACTATGACAATTCGAATCCATTAATCCCTGTTTGAAGTTCTTGTATATACGCACAACTCCTGCATCAGTGGAAAAGATGGAAAGCCAACCTAGGTACATTATGTCGTGCATTTGACACGTTCATTTTTCAGTGTTTTGTTTGTTTTTGTTTTAAAACATAAAAAAAAAAAACAATTTTTTTGGAAAGGACAAGTCACTAAATCAAAATATATCAATTGGATGCATTATAATATTTATTCTTTATTTTAACGATCCATACGCTTTCTTTACCACACGAGCCCCCAATGAAAAACCAGGGAAAGGCAGGCAATGCGATATGAATGTGGCACATATTTGCCAGGATTGAAGTTTGTTAGTCTATCTATTATTTCCAATTCAAATCAAATCCTATTTATTTCCAAATCCCAAATCAAAGTATTGCAAAGATATGTATCCAAATTCCAGTTTCTTTCCAATTCCAAATCAGGGACTCCTATTTAATTTCCAAATCCAAATTCAAAGTATTACAAAAAGATTATGTATCCAAATTCCAAAACACTCAGCGACCAGCAATATACTAACCATGAGGGGCTCCCACTCCTCAGGCAATTTGCCCAAAGAGGTACCGCGGAATGGAACAGCTCCTTAACTACACTTCATTCGAGTTCCTGTTCCTGTTGTTATAATCTAATGCACACTGCGACTCTTACTATACTAAGCCAGGGTTGTGTGTTCCTACCGCCAGCAATTTGCCAAAGAAGGTACGATCCCATCATAATATTACATGAACTTCCACTTGAGAGTCCCCCCACTTAGATTCCTTATGAATTACATAGATTTACAACTAGTTTTGCTTGAGGACCTGACCAATCCACTAGCCTAACTTAAAGTTACAACCCAATTTCATTTATTACATAGATGCTTCAAGTTCAATTTATCAGAAGGTTCAGCATCCATTAAATGACCAATTTCTTAAAATTTTCCGCACAAAAACAAAGATTTCTACATAAGCGTAAGATATAAAAACAACCGCCCAAAATTCTAATTACAAACTACAAACTTCAATAAGGTAAAAAAAAGCATGAGGGCCAAAGATACCATATAAACCCCAATAAAACTAATTGAAAGGAAATTTGGAAATAAAAGATACTTCTGCCGGTCTACCCCACACCTATGGAGGGAGGGAGGGAAATTTTATTAATTGTCCACAAGGCACACGAAGGGGACCGAGACTCCCCCGGCTGGCAAATAGCGATGACAATTTCAAAGAAAGAAGGCCGGTCAGCGCTTCCCCGAAAAATACAAACCCTGATTGGTTGTGAGAAAGGGACCAAACGGGTGAAGGACGAATGGTGCCCATACCATTCGGTTAACCAGGCACAACCTAAAAGGGATCAGAAATCAGTTCCTGGTGTTAAATCAGTTTATTGTGTTTTGCACTAACTTAATTAATTGATTTAATTTGATATGATATAACAGAAAACAAAAGCTTGAATTAATGTGACATGTTAGTGTACCGCGCGCTTTGCTAGCTCATGAGCTCTTGTAGTGTGCCATAAACACCAATTTATATGGTTTAGAAAAATTTCGGGGTTTCAAGGGATCGATTTCATAGTTTTTTTGATAACCAGGTTTTTTCGATTGAATAAAACTAGGTTTTCGAATTAGTTGCCATAGTTTTTCGAAAAACCTTGGTTTATCGGATCGAGGGAAACCTGGGATTTCGTCGATTAAACTGGTTTTTCGATTACGATTGTCATAGTTTTTATTGATTTTATAAACCTGGTTTTTCAATCGAAAAACCAGGTTTTTCGAATTCGAGTGTCAGAGTTTTGATCTAAACCTTGTTTATCGGGGGGGGACCGGAAAAGCCTTGTTTTCGAACGATAAACTGGTTTTTTCAATTTTTTTGGATGTTTTTTTTTTTTTTGGGGGGGGGGGGGGGTTTTTTCCCCTAGTTTTATTTTTAATAAACCAGGGGTTTTTTTTTTTCGGAAATTCGATTGTCATATATAGTTTTGATAAACCTGGCTTTTTTATCGACCGAAACAGAAGATAAAAACCTGGTTTTCGCTGATAAACTTGTTTTTCTCAATTAGATGTAATAGTTTTTATGTTGATAAACTTGGTTTTTCGAAATTAGATTTTGTCATTAGCTTTTTGATAAACTGGTTATTTCGACCGAAAAGCCTGGTTTTTCGCCGATTTACGATAAAACTTAAACTTGTTTTTTTTCAATTCGATTGTCATAGTTTTCTTTGATAAACCGGTTTTTTCAATCGAAAAACCAGGTTTTTCGAATTCGATTGTCATTTGCACCGATATCTTTAAAATTGTCTCAAATGTTAACCTTTCCACAAGGGATGGATTGCAGCAAAAAGTAGTTGACTCTCTAATTTGTATTTGTTTTATCGAGATAAATGGCATACAAGGTCAACCCCATTGGCCTCTATTGATCTCCGAATTTGGACAAATGTGTTAGACGGTTTTGTCTGCAAAATGTTTTTGTTGCGGTCTTTGAGGAAAAATGAACAAATTTCAGCTCATTTTAAAAAAGAAATTTGAGGCACTTATTAAGGACTTAAGCTTTCGTGATGACTTCACGAAACCTTTTCACGCGAAAGAGTACAAAAACTATACCCTTTTTTTTCATCCTGTAACAAGACGAACACTTTGGTTACCTTTTTACCGAGCACGAGGGGAACCCCTCGCTAAGATTTGTTCGTTAACCTTCAAAAGAAGACAAATCCATTTCTTTCCACTGAGAAATGATGCCAAACGCCACCACTGCCTTTCCTTCCTCTACTTCAGGAGAAAGACGAAAAAAATGCCACCCGTTAGTTCCGATAGGGTCGTCCATACGTAATTTACTAATACCGATCAAAAGTTTATGACCGGACCTTAGCTTCTTAACACTTTAAATGGCTAAAGGGTTTTGCACTTCCGTTAGTGCATTAAGGGGGGCTCCCTAGGCCCATTCCTTATATAATATAACCCAACTTTTCAAAGGAATTTTAGATGAAATCCACCCACAGTTTAAAGGCTCAAAAAGAAGATTCAACAATAAAAAGAAATAAAAACTGAAAAAAAAAAAATTGTTTTTAGTAAGAAAAAACTAGGGGCAAAACATGATTTCAATTTTGCGTCAAGAATGTGCGATGAAAAGACAATATTTATTTTGACATTTTCTACGGCACGATTAACCTAGACTTTTGCGGATTGCTTTAATTGGTGAGAATAATAAACTTATATTAAGCATATTAAGCAAAAACATAAAAGTCTCATGCCATTTTATATGTTTAGGTTTACGGTATAATGTACCATAGGTTTCTACAGAAACACCTCTAATGATGTAGATAAAATATGATGTAAAAAAAATAAAAAAAATATTTGCAAGAATTTTGATAAATTTATTTTACTTATGTTTATGTCACTAGGTGTATGCATTATGAAAATCAGAATTACAGTTAACTCTAATAAGATTTTTCATTTTGTCATGGGGGCCACTTCCGTTAGTGCATTAGGGGGGGGGGGTCTTAGGGGCCCATGATAATAACGCCACAAACGACGCGATGGGATTTGAATTTTTTGCCACCAATGCGAGCGCAAACTAAAAGTTAAACAAATACAAAATATTTTGCAGGCGTTTAAAAAACGCCGGCCAAAAAACAAAAAAAATGGCACCTCTAGGAGCCCCCTGATCTATCTAACGGCCGCCGCCGAGACGCTGTTCACCATGTTAGCGCCAAATGTCACCACCCGTCACCAAGACGGGGGACGCCAGAAGGATCAGGCCCCGAGTCCCGAGCAACAACATCCAATGCCGCTAAAGGGGGGCGACGAACCACAGCCCTGGCACAGCAACTTCCAACACGTGCGAACTGACTGAGACTCACTGATCAAACAGCAACGACGACCAGCAACCGGCAAATCGTAATCAACGGCGTTGGGCAAACCAGAAGGTGAAAAAATTGGAGGGAATCCTCATTATCTGGCTTTGCTTTGGGTCTGGACTCAGCACCGGATGCATGTTTTGTTTTGGAGCCCCCCTTATGCACGTTAAAAGTGTAACCCTGCTCTTCTTCGGTATTAAATCGCCCGATAGAGTTAAATCCGATGTGCGTTCACACTACCATTTTATATCTGACACTAATACCGGTCAAATTAGGTCCGGTAATAAGTGACCTATGTCCGACTGCATGTGCAGACGCTTACAATAGGGTACAATAGGCGTGAGGGGGGATTGGCGGGTTTTTTTAAATTCTATCGGACATAAGCCTGATTAAAATAATACGGTAATAACTACACGTGTGGCCGCAGCTTTCCTCCAATAACAATTACAGTCATCAAAATACCTATCGATTACACTCTCAGATATGGGACTATAGTGGTATTTAGATATTTTGAAGTTGGTTCAAGTAAAAGCAGATGATGTACGAAACGACTTCCGGCTCAATTCGCTTGATAGCGTCACATATTTGGCTGACTGATATTCCCGACTGTTCAAAGGAGGTTTGTTGAAGAAGTCTTATATTTGTGCACCATAAAACCACTCAGTATCAACACTAAAGATTAATTTCAAATTTCAAAGCATGTATTTCACGTAGCATACGCAGTGAAAGTTGTTATCCATTACCTTTATTGTATTGCTGCTGGTTTCATAATCACGATTTTTTGGATGGACCATAGCAAGTCCAACTGATGTGGTTTTCGACCATGGTTTTGCATCTGTCCAACTCGTTGAAATATTTACGGTCAGAACAGGTGTTCGCAAGATATTTCATACTTTGACTAAATGCTACTCATTTTAATATAAATTACTTTACCGACGCATCGCGCGCTCTTATGCATAATTAACAGCCTGGGTAAATCGTGGCAGGTGTTTTATACATAACAAGACCTACACCTCTTGCAAGCGCTTTAGTCGGGTAGCCTAGATCCAACTTATGGTCTGACCGTAAAATTGAGTATGGACCCAATTTTTTTGCTTAAAATGATAGATTAGGGTGTGTAAAATAAGAATCTGCCGGGTGCCACCTGGGCATCCTTGAGCATTTTGAGAAATTCAAGATGGCGTCGCCATGGAGTTACTAGATATACTATAGGACCCAATGAACAAGTGCATGGCACTCGCAACATTGAGTCATACTCAAAATTCAAAATGGAAGCAAAATCTAATAATTTTAAAATATGCCCTATAATTCAATTCAATTCAATTCAATTCAATTTTATTCAGCATAACATATCGAACATGACAGAAATGTATAATACAGTATAATATATAATAATACATAAAGTATCAATTGTAGACTGTACTAAGATAAACTGGTGAGGTATATGATATGATATGCTAGGACCAGTAATGGACAACCCGATAGGGCTTATTGATATTGCTTGCCCTGTAATACATTCAAGTAAAATAAACTCAATATTATAAAAATGATACAAGTAAGGGGTGATATAGAAAATTTACATAGGTAAATAAACATAACAAAAACAGAGACAAGCAAACAAAAACAAACAATATCTAAGCTAAACAAACACTTAACGGGAAATCGGGATACGCGAATTTGGAAGAAGGATAGACTTATCAACATGTCTTGCTGAGGTATGTAATAATGTTTCATAATGAGGAAGCAGAGAAAGAAGAGATAGAGGTGAGGAAAAGGTAAGGAAGAGAGATAGAAATAGGATGAGGAAAAGGTGAGATAAATAAGGACTTGGGGAGAAATTTAAAAAGAATTTTACTGGTTGATGAAATGTCCTTTCAATTGAGCTTTAAAAGTATTTTTGTTTGTGATTGTTGTGATGGATTCTGGGAGATCAATCCAAAGTTTTGCGCCGTGATCCTGAAATAAAAAGTGCTTTCAGAGGAAGATTTTTGGGAGGGGAATATGAAGTTTGTCGGCTTGTCTGGGGTTATAGTTGTGGATTTGTCCCTGTTTGTGGTAAAGTATTGCTGAAGTTCGGAGGTAGATGATTGTTGTGATAGTCAAAGATGAAGAAGCGCTGTTTGAAGTTGTTAAGGTGCTCTAAATTTAAATGTTTTCAGTGAGTGAAATAATGGCAAAGTGTGAGTTCTGGGGTGAGTTTTGTGATAGTTCGAATGGCCATTTCTGTGTGGAATATTTCGTTGGTGAGTCGTGAGTATAGTTTTTGGAGGCCCAGATGATGTTACAGTAGCTAAGGTATGGGAGAACTAGTGTGGTGTAAAGGTGATTTAAGGTGGTAGTCTGGAAAGATGGTGTTGAACTCGTAGATTGTAACCAATTGCGTGGAGACGCTTGGTAAGGACAAGAGTTGATGTGTCATTCCATGTTAGTTTGTCGCGATTGTGAGGCCAGAAATTTTTGGTTGAGTGACCTGGGAGAATTGGTCTGGGTTATCATTGTTAATTTTTGGGTGATTGTGATTAGTGTTGTGTGTAGTGAAAATGCCATGTCGTTACATTTTTAACACATTGAGCGACGTTTGTTAGTCCGCCCCTAACCATCAAGTGTGTTTTTCCGAGTTCATGAATTCCTGTTGTTAAAAAGGCATTCCTGTTAGGTTTGAAAAGAACAATGTTTGTGTCATCTGCCAATAAAATTAGTTTTAGTGGTGTTAGAGATTTAAGTGGGGATATCGTTCATGTAAATGATGAAAGTAGGGTTCCGAGGATTGAGCATTGCGGGACGCCCAACGTGATAGGTTTGATGGATGAGTCTGTGGAGTGTACGTGACTGATTTGAGCGGGTTGTTTAGGTAACTCCTGAACCTCTCAAAGGCTACTCCCACGGACACCGTAATTATAAAGCTTGTGAAGAAGAATGTGTGGTCAATTAGTTGTGTCGAAAGCCTTGGAGAATCCAGGAATACCCCATGGTGGGGAGTTTTATTTTTTAGTGCAAGGTTTAAGTTTGGTTTTGTTAATTCAAGGAGTGCCATATAAGTCGAGCGTTTGGGGCCCTAAAACACCGTATTGTCCATCGACAAGAATGTTGTGCTTGTTGAAGAATATAGACAGACGTGTGTACAGGACTTTTTCAAGTAGTTTTGAAAAAGATGAAGAACATAATGGGCCGTAATTTGCAAATGATGTTATGTAGCATCTCTGTTTTTTAAATAGGAATGACTTTGGCTGATTTGAGGGTTATCTGGAAGGTTCCGGTGAGCGTGATTGGTAATATGTGCATCAGAGGCGAAATGATTTTATCATATGATTTGTTGGCATCCCAGGATCGATCTAACTTGTCGGTACCCACCCCCCCCCGCACTTTAACCAGGTTTTAACAGGTTGCGAATTTTGTGCATTTCATCAACATAACTGGTTCAGTAACATTGCGTGCTGTGTTTTTTGGAAGGTGTTTTGTTAAATGGTTTACTGAGGGTGGGAATTTTTTGTTAGCTAAGTTTTTTCCCAGGGTAGTGAGTGATGTTTAAATGCGTTAACTATGTCAAGCGTGTCAGTTATCTCTTATTAGTATGAGTGAAAAGGTCAGGGATTTTTTTTTTAATGTTTTATTGATTTTTCCTGTTTGTTTGTTTTTATAACACTATTTTTGCTATAGTGTGATTTTTGAGTTTCTTCAAAAAAAAAAAAATGATTTGTTCTGTGTTGTGTTTTTTGTGTTCTTGGCAATACAAGAATGTGAGTTAATTTGTTTTTTTTTGTATTGTTTGTTATTGTTTGTTTGGTTGCTGGTGTGTTTTTCTTCAGTATGTTTTGTAGAGGCCGTGGCTTGTGTTGATTGACTTGGAATTGCTGTTGTCATCCACGGCTGTTTTATGGTTTAGCGATTTTTTTAGGGTCCTTCTTTGCAAGGGGAATGATCCGTTGTAGTGTTTCGTATAAGTTGTACTGAAGTTTGCTGTACGCTATGTTTTGGGTCTTTTTGTGAGTTTTGTTCCCATGATCGGTGTTGAGTCTACTGTTAAATGTGCGAATGTTGTGATCTCTAATAGTCACGATTAGTGATTGTTGTTTTTGTGGCATGGTTATGCTTAAGTGATGTACATGATGAATTGGGAAGTGATCTGTTAGTGTCAGGGGGACAAATATCCCTGGTTGTGGAGTCTGTGTCAGTAGAGTTGGTGAATGTTATCCAATGACGTGGCTGTGTATGCGTAATTCTTGTTAGGTCGTTTAATAAAATTTTAGGATATATGAGTTTGCAAGTGAGTGTTGATAAAGCATTTTATGTGTGGATGAGTGGCAAATTGAGAACGATGACATTAAGTCACTCGACAATAATAGACAACGTCACGGTTTGGTTTATTTAGTTCAGTGAGTAGCTGCTCGAAGCTATTGTTAAAATTGTTGGATTGTGTGTTCACATGCAGTCTGTAAATACTCCGACAGTTAATGTGTTTGAGGGTCGATTGATTGGTGGTGTAATGGTGAGTTCGATGAAGTGAGTCAAATTCTGGTTCTGGTGGTTGTTCGATGATTTTTTGTATGAGAGGTGGATTTTTTTTTTTTATGTAAAGACAAACTCCCCCTTTCCTCTATCCTCTGCCAGTGAGTGCCCCTGGAATGGTACGTGTAGCCATTAAAGTGAGGTTGTGATTTGGTTGTCCATAAGCCCATGTTTTCTTAAAATGCTAAGACGAGAAAGAGTGGTTGAGGTGTCAAGAATAGTTAGTGATTGATCTTTTCTTCTATGATTTTGTAATACTAACTTACGGCAGTTGCAATGGAAGTATTGAAAAATGAGATTCGTTGGCTGGGGTAAGTGTGATGGTTTTATTTGATTTAGTGTGTTAAAGCTGTCGTCAGTGTAATAGCGGGAGTCAACCAAGTTGTTTGTGGATGTGGTGAAGGATGGTTGGTCACATGTTTGAAATGATCTGGGGTCTGTGAGTAACGGATTGATGCAAAGGAATTAACGTTTGATGATGTTCAATTTAGTGTTGGTGAAAAATTTCAATTAATGATGCGCTAAAGTCTTCTCCTGAATTGATGGTTAAATGTCAGTTCGTAATATAGCAGGGCTTAGCATATTGAAAAAGATAAGTCAAAGGAAAATAATAGCGAGGGGGTTATAAGGGAATAGATAGAGAGTGAGAGAGAGAGAATGGGCGGAGAAGAGAGAGAGAGAGGATAAAAGAGGAGAGGTGTGAAAAGAGAAGGAGGACTTGAGAGATTGGATGGATGAGGGAGGTTGAAAAAGGAAGAGAGTTGAAGAAGCGAATGAGAAGGCGGGTAAATAAAAGTGAAAGCATACCTGTAGACAGATGTGTTTGACAAGTCAGACAAGACGACGCAAAACAACAATCCCAGAGGGTTAAAGGGCTGAAATGTAAGGGTAGATGGAGGGTCGGACTCGGACATAACAATAGTACAAGACGAACAGTTAACAAATGTAAAAAAACATCTTAAATTATTACCAAAACAAAAATTAAATTACAGGTTATAACAGTTGCATAAAATAGTATACCATGAGAGAGACCGAGGCGCTCACTCATACAATACCAACATAATAAATAAATTCAAACATATGTACTACAAGGATGGTATTGGTAGGATGGATGTTTAAGTAAAAAATACCAAGTTGTAATAAATTATAATTGAGTTGAAATGAAACCATAATGAAAGTTGACTTGCCAAAAAAATATAATTCATGAATTTTCAGTATCATCGCAGATACAAACCGTGCAGTAAAGCCTTTATCACCCCACACATACAAAATTTACATGTTAGTTTAACGCGGGAATAAAAAAAAATAATGAAATAATGTGTGGATCACTGACAGTGTTGCCACTCTAGATGGCAGGAAAGTAAAAAGCGCTTGGAAAGTACTAAGAGAGCCAGTGTGGAGTGCAACAAGATATGGGTTCGTTTCGACGGCATGACGCGCTCCGGTCAAGCCGCGCATTTATTATTAAATCAACAGCGGAAAGAGGGCGTGTGGGTTGCATGAACCATTAATACAGAGCAATAAATAAGCAGGGGACCCAACGAGATGTATTATATACCATGACAACAGCAGTAGCCTTGGTAGGAGCGACTGGTTGGTAAGAAAAAAAAGAAGGACCAAGACAAACAAAGGCCTGCAAACTATAACAAGCTGAAAGATGAAATCAGGAGCACATCAGCAAAAGATACACAATTCCTGCTCTGGGCAAAGGTACTACTAATAGTACTATGTCAAAGTACTTGTGATACAACCATGGGGATATGCTGTATCGTATGTAATGTAACACAAGTACTTGTACAAACTTATTGATCTGTTTAATATAGGTATATTGATGCCATCCATACACAAGTATAAACCAGTCCTTATAATACACAATTATAACCATTACACTGACAACAATCTTTGAAAAAAAAAAATTACAATGAACAACGTTGTATACTGGAAATAATCAATGTGTCACAGAGTCCAACAATGCTATCTCCGTAATACAAATTATATGCGTTATCTTTAGGAGGTCACAAAAAACATGATGATACATAATCTGTGTATAGTAACACAACAATAGTATATCTAGATAAATTACATAATACATGTTAATAAATAACAATCTGCACTGAAACAATTCATGAATCTAAATAGTACCATTCAGGGGCATCTTTAGATAGCAAGAAAAAAAGGATTAAAGGGAGAGATGATGATCACGGAAAAACGAAACACATAGCATGGAACATAATACTAAATCAAATAATATACACGTACTAGACTTTATACTGATAGATAAATAATGACATTTTCAGTGTTTAATTTGGATATTTATAAAAAAGATTAAAGTGGTAGATGATGAGCAAGGAAGAATGGAACCCATAACACATGAACATGAACACGTCTTCAAAAATACTACGTCATACATATGTACTAACATTTAGTGCAAGTATAAGACAGTGACAATTCGTGTATACTTGGATAGTTTAGAGAAAAAGGTTAAAGGGGTATATGATGAGCAAGGAAGAAATCACATAGGATGCAACATGGTAATCAATCGGTATCAGAATTCATTATGATAATATCATAGTGAAACTACAACAGAGTACTGATAAAATAACATAGTTCATGATGAATAAAACTAAATGCCAAATAATGCAACTAACTCGGATATGAAAAGTGACATGTCATCAGGAGAATGTTAAGATAGCTAGATAAGAATTAAAGGGGTAAGCACGATAACAAGGAAAACGAAACACGTGGTCATTTGCACCATGGTTGGATTCAACTACATATCATGAAGTCAAATCTATAAGTGTGCTATGACATAATTAATGTCTTCATAAAATAGTGACATTTCAAATACCCGTTTAGATATAAAGAGACAGCTACAGGGGTAGAGTATGAGCGGAAATTGAAACCTTTCACATGACACATCTCTTCAAAAAAATTCTATCTACATATGTAGTATCATTTAATAGAGATAATTAAAAATAAATGACATACCAGGATACAATTTGGGAAGTTAGAAGACGATTAAAGGGTTAGATGATGAGCAGGAAGAATGAATCATTTAGTATGCAGCGAACATAATAACGATCGGTACCAGATATAAATAAAACGCAAATAGTGTATCTGAATAAAATGGTATTATACATGTTGAATTCAGTACATGCTTATGACAATTTGGAATGACAATAATGCCACTATACAGGATAATGTTAAGGTAGAACGAAAAAGGTTAAAGGGTAGATGATAAGCAAGAAAGAACGAAGCAACTAAGCATATGCCATGGAATGGAGTTTTACTACATTCATGATGTCAAATCAATGTACTACATACATAGTCATTTAATATAAGAATAACACCATTTCAAGGTAATATTTTTATAGTAAGAAAAAAGATTAAAGGGGTAGATTGTGAGCAAGGAAGAATGAACCCATAAATAAAAATGGGAACTTGGGACCCCTCGACAATGTTAGCATACACACATATCATTTAATAGAGATAAGAAAATAATGACATTTCAGGATACAATTTGGATAGTTAGAAAAAGATTAAAGGAGAAGGTGATGAGCAAGGAAAAAGAAAGATAATATGTGATACACAATCGCTAGAAATCTCCATACAAAATGATATTGTGAGCAGGGCATGCAAAAAAATGGCATTGCAACCTTGCGAACAATTATATTAAGTAGAAACAGGATACTAATATGCATGATGGTTATTTAGAAAAAAATAGAGAAAATGGATGAAAACAGACAGAGGAATAATGGAATCGCATACGAAGTTTGCCCCCACAAATATCGCTGGGTAGAGCATAACGTGCGGCTCGAGTGTAATGCAGCAAGGTATGTTTAGGTTTCCCGGCATAACACGCCTCGGTCAAGCCGCGCATATTATTGTAATATCTACTCTAATCATAACAAATAAACAGAAAAAAAAATGTTAGGACCATGACCTGACAGGACAACCACGGTGGTAAAAATAAAGCAGCAAGACATAGCATCCGTCGTGGTACATAAGCACGAGTGGTTGTAAAAGTGGATGTTGGGGGAATAATACAAGAATGATAACCATAAGCAAATCATAAGAGAGTCAAAGTGAAGTAGGGTACCAGAACAAGTCAATGGGGTGAAGAATTAGAGATGTGGGTGCATGGTTGGGGTATAAAACAGTAATCGATTACATTATAATCACAAGGAGGAGTATATGGGAATTATTAAACATGAGGTGTCTCGTGACAAATACATTGACTCAAATGCAATTATGCAGAACGTGGTAAAAAAGTGATAAGGCCCTGTTTAAAGCGTACCTCATGTAAATCAATAAAGCATGGGGCATAGTAATACAACCAGCACAGTGCACACATATATAAAGGTAATAAACTCAAACTCTTATAACACACAAATTGAATGGAAATCATACTTATAAGATCATTATAACTAAACCATTTTAAAATATTTTAGTAAAGTCCACAGCAGAATCAAGGATGACCACTTTTTTGTTGTCATTAGTGGGGGCGATATTTTGCCATCTGCGTCCACGCGTTTTTGAGAGACCTTAGTCTAACCAGACGCTGAGCATCGCGTAGGATCTCCATGCGAGCAGGCCTGAGGACTCTCTGTAATTAGTAGGGATGTGCCTTTAAGATGTTTCTTTGCGTGGAAGACTGCTATCGCTGTTCGTATGATAGGATTGATGATGAGGGTCTTGGTTTGGGTTCTGCGCCATCGGTATCAGGTATTGTGTATCTACCGATCCTGTGGGTTCTATCAATATGGCTGCTGTTGAGTTTGAGTTTCAGGTGTTTATTTATAATGTTCACACTTACTTTCATAGTATCTTCACGGCGTTGTTCTTTAACCCATGCAGCAGCAGGCATTTGCGCCGACTATATTGTGTTCTTGGTTGTCATCTGTTTCACAAGCTTCTTTTTCTCCATCCAAGTTGCTCAAGTTTGGTTTGAGTGATTGGATTTGGTCGTCTCTTGATTCCAAGTCAGTTGAACAGATTGGTATACCTCCTGCGTGCTGTTAGGGATTAGTTCCCTTTACTTTTTTGGGATGTCACCACGGCACTGACACCTTCCACCAGTGAGTTAAAGAAGGACGTGTATGCAGGATCCAGTCACTATTGATGATTCAGAGGCTGCAAAACATCCTCTTTAGTGAGACATTTCTCGGACTTGTTGCGGTCAGCGATTCGGCCTGGTCAGTAGACACTGGCTGTGAGGTTGCCGAATTCGGTGCCTGGTTGGTGTTTTTGTCCAGAGACACTGACTTTCCTCCTGTTTAGTGACAAGCAAATAACTGCGATAAAAATAACACGAAGTATTAGATTATGTTTATAGAACAATAAATATATTTTGATACTTTTAAAGTTTGTAAACAAAGCTCAAGGATGCCCAGTGGCACCGGCCAGATCTTATTCTACACACCGTACTCTATCATTTTCATCAAAAAAATAGTGTCCATACTCAACTGTAAACGGTGCACTGAACTTGCACCTTACTACTAGTGTTTGTGGTGAAGAAGAATCCGAACAATGAAGGTTCTATAGATTGTGCATGTACCTATAGGGCTCTGACATGTTAGGGGCTTTTGTGCGCATTTACAATTGCATATTGACTATGGTGTATTGTGGGTGGTTTTGTTTTGTAGGCCTAAGTAAGATTGGTTTATCTGCATTGAGGTACGATAATTATGCGAGGGATGCATTTTAGTCGGTTTATTATGCAGTTTATCCGTACAATTCATGATGAATTGTCCGGGTCCTAGGACCCAGGGTCGCTTAAGATCAACAACCCAGATTTTACCTTCTGGCCTTTGCGATTTTCCTCTTATGTACTTACGCTATGATCGCTACATGATCTACCAGCGACCGAGTGAGTAACCTGTGATCGCTTTGTGTTCAATTTAAGAGGACCCCGAAACAGAAAATAAGGTGGTGGTATTTATTTGGAAAACCGAGAGCTTGCGAGCGCCAGCCCGTTTGACCGAACAGTTTTTGTGTTAACTCTCCATTCTACTGCTTTCAGTTCAAAGCTCCCCTGCAAGATCAAAAGAGCAGAGAACAATAAATGATGCAAGATGTAACGTAAAATAGAAGCGGAGAGATAGAGAATAAGATCAATCATTGACGTTTATATTCGGTCCTCTGCCACATTCTTTGCAAACATTCACATAACCGATTATTTGCTACAAAACCACTTCACAGACTGCTCAAGACTGGTGCATATTTTGGTGCCATTTTGGACAAATCGATAGCATTTTTTTCATTGTAGATTTAGTAAATGTTGGAAAACTCGCCACGATTATTTCTCGCAGACTAAAATTAATGAGTTTTTCTTAATCGGGAAGGTCGGCATGGACAATGAGCGGTTTGGAAGCGGCTCGCATCATAAGTGGTTGTGTGCCGTTGATAAGTATAGTTGGCAATGAGTCTGCTCTGAGCGGGAGAGAAGATGCGAGCCAACTGGACATGTTAAGGTGGATGCCGCATGAAAGTGTGCACCGCGGTCTACGGTCAGTACACGCAGTCATCTTCAAGTAGATTTAGAGCCCTAGCAACACAATCAGTCATTTTTTTCGCGACATGACGCGAAATTTTCTGCGAATGCGCAACGCAGCAAATATGCGTAATATTTTGCGTAATTTCATGTGCGCGAAATTTCAAAACCAAAGGGTATCTTGCGCTGTTCTTTCATCACCTTTCTCCTGGTCATTATCCGATATTGGCGGAATGTCATCGCACCAAAGCAGGCCTATAAAACAATATAGAGGCAGAAAAAGAGAATAATTCAACCAGTGGTTTCATGCACTACCTGTACATTGTTTAGAACAGCCATGTTAGATTGTTGAAACATTGTATAGGCCTACGACCTTATGTTTTGAAGTTGTGAGTTGTTGATGCAACCTCCAATTTGGACAATCTGAATGCAAGTTAGTGGAGGAAAAACTCCGCATGTCAACGATAAACGGAGTTCTTTTATCTTGTTTATTTGATTTATTCCCGTTTATTTTTGTGAGGACCACCCAACCGAATCTAAAAATAAATGGCCCTTATCAAGGATGAGTCCTCCTGGCTGCATGGCAACCGTAATGCACCCCTTTTGTCTACACGCAGTTTCGTGGTATCCAATTTTAGCTCGTGCCCTTTGTTTACGCTCGGACCTATCACCGTCCGTGTGTGTTGCTACTCTCTCACCTTTGTGTGCACGTTTGGGCATTCGCTTCTTCTTCGCCGCGTCAAGAAGGTCGCTTGTTGTATTTGAACATTGTTTACATACTATTTTAAAAACGATTTCTCTTTCGCTTGCATCTGTCAGCATACAATTCTAGTCTAAATAAGAGATGATATGTATGTCCATTTATACTTCCTCAGTTTGATTATACTGTATGGTCGTTTTTTTTACTGTGGCTCTCAACATGTTGTGGAAAGCATCGTCTTGTTTTTTCTTCACTGGGTAACATTCGACATTCTTGTTGGGTTTAAACCATAGAGGTAATATAGAGAATTATGGTGCTCCCAGAAATCTAATCTTTTCGTGGCCTAAAGCCGTCTTACGTATTGTCCCAGTGAATGAACTTTCCACTTGAGACGCTCTTAGAAGAGGGCTGATGTCTTTGTGTTATGCGACTCTTGCACGGCCGAGTGAATCATTGCTTATCAAAAATCATATCGGAGACATGACCCGGGTTAACCTACGGCCGGAAGTCTTTTATGAAGATAGATTTCGGCAGGTCTTCCCAGGGCAGGCATCGATGTCTGCGGCCATTTTTAAATTTCTACACTTGTGTTGCTTCGTCTGCCGCAAACCCGATCGTTTTGTGACTTTGCGTTCACATTCTACAATCCAATTCTTCCACGCCATAGCTACCGCAAGTGACAAAATAGGCCTTTTTCATAGTTCATACATTTATATTTTGCGGGCAAGACAGGTGTTTTTTAACAAACACTTTAAAAACGAATTTAGAAAAGGATTTTAGAAGTGCAATGAACTAAGTTTAGTAGCGCTGGCCAAGCTGGGCCAGTATTTTTTTAGGGCACAGAAAACTAACCGGAACACAATGTTTCTTCTTCTTCTGCCGTATTTTCGCATTCGGCGGTCTTTGACATGCAACATTATTTCATGACACGATGTAGGCTTAATTTAAAGCTTATGGACATGATTTAAATAAATTCTAAACTTGAAAATTCATCATCAGATCGGAAAATTCGCTGAAATCCTACCCTGCCTGCACCTGCCGTAATAAATCTCGTACTTGTGTACCACCAGGTTTTGTTTATAAATTGCGGTGGTTGTGTTGCATTGTGGCACATTTTCGCTCGTATCTCCCGTAAAATCAATTTGCCGCGATCAATATAGCCCATCATTGGTAATTGCTCATAACGAACATTGAATACTACAGGCTTGCTAGGTGCAGCACCCTCCCTCTATAAATACCGTCTATGTTTAAACTATGCCTTACTACTCATGGGATTCTTACGTTAAAAGTGCTGGAACGACTTTGGCTAATCTACCAGCTTGTGTGTGCAACACGTCACAGTAGTAAGATTCCATATTCATGGGTTTTGCTTCTGTATTTGAGGATAAATCGAAGGAGTCATCGACTGGAATTGCTGATCTAGAACTCAATGCCGGGCATTTTTGATTGTCGTTGGTGAACGAGCGTTCTTAATGCTCAGCCACAGTGAAGTTAATAGCAGTGTTCGCTGAGAGTATGTATATTATTGTCTTATTTGATCGGGTAAGGCATATCATTCTAATGTTTCTTGATGTGCATGATAGTGTGAAGTAATGTCAATGTTCTTTTGTGGCGCATTCGGGTGTGTAATGGTATTCATTACAGTACTTCAGACCAGCGGGGTGCTGTGTTTTGTGTGCAACATCATATGGGCGAGTTGTGTGAATTATAATCCCATCATAATTTCTGAAACAAATGCATTTACGCGGCGGCTGTTGTTTGCGTATTGGATTCCCGGTTTCAAGCGTTCGTATCACACACTACCGGGTTTACGCGCGCGTAGCCGGAATTTGTTTCAAATCACTGTCGAAGAGAATATTGTTTCGATTCGTATCATGGTGAGCGCCGTGTTTCTTTTATGGCGCACATTGTGCGTGTTTTTTTTATATTCGTTACACGACTTCTACTCAGCGGCAGTCTGGGTGTGGGGTTGTGTGAAAGTGTATTATATTGGTGGGTTGTGTGAATGATATATCGCCATCATAAATTCTGCATCAATGGTACGCGCGCGTTGTTATTCGTATTGCATTCCGATGTCAAGCGTTGTCTCACACTTTCCTGGTTTACGCGCGTAGCCATAATTTGTTTCGATCACTGACGAAGAGTCACGTGTCTCAGTACGAGTTTGGGCCAGTTTGGATGTTTTGAGTAACGCCCGTTCATTGTATAGGTCTTGCAATGTCCTTACATATGCAGTTACTGTGTGTCTCCCCTGCTACCCCCCTCTTATAAGGGGTGGTGTGGGCTCAGTTTTGCCAAATTATATGTCCTTGTGGCAGTCTGTATGTGTCAGATCTTGGGCATTTACATGAGTTGCTACTTCCCCTTACATATAGAGATGGGTTTATGTATGTTCGAAGTCGTGTTGAATGGCTGAGAGATGCTTATCTTCATCTGTCGAGTTATCACTTCGCTATCCAATAGTTACCCATTTTTATATCTACTTCTCTAGAAGGTTTCACTATGTGGCGATGTGAATTTAAGTCTGTTGGCACTTGTGTTTTTAATCATTAATATTGGGGTAGCGAATCGTATTTTAGGCTCATCGTGGGAGTACTCATTACCGTGTGTTAATTAATTAACACTTATCCTGGACTCGTGCTTGGCACCTCATAGGGCTTCACACACCCGGGAGTTTAGGGAGAAAAATAAGCAATCACACTACCCGTCCCTTCGGCACAATTGACATTGGTCGATATCGGGTTGCAGTTTCCATGATATCCGACCGCGTGGCGAGACACTCTGGCTAGCAAATCTGGCTAGGTCAAAATTGCTATGTCCCGCAAGTTTTGAGAATAGTTCCAGTTGACTGGCCTAAACAAGGAACCACTGAAGTGAATCTGGTCAGAAGTGACCCAATCCAGCAGCGTGTTTTAAGTCGCTTGGGTTCTTACACTTGAAGATGTAGATGTACATCCCTTACGAAATGGCAAGAATATATGCAAGCATGCAGCAAGCTGGCAGCATGCTTGCACAACAAGCTTGCTGCATGCTTGCATCAAGCAAATTTAAAAGGCTTGCGCAAGCTATATTTTTGGAACATTAACGGCGCTGCGCACGCTTGCAATTCGCGCAGGTGCTTGCGATGCGCTCAGGGTGCTTGCAGGATTGTGCGCAGTGCTTGCAGTGCGCGCGGGGTGCTTTGGTCAGGATTTCGCTCATGGTGCTTGCGGTTACTCAGGCTTGCGCATGCTCGTGCAGGCTAGTATTTGGTAAATTACGCGCATGCGAACGCTGGCAAGTGGTGCACTCATTCGCACCTTGCAAATTGTGCAAGCATGTATAAAAAACGGTTGCAAATGGTGCAAGCATGCGCACGCTTGCAAAGGTGGCAAGACATTGCGACAAGCTTTCTGCCAGCTAGACAATTATGAGTATGAGAGCATGCTCAGGTGGATTAAAGGGGTAAGTGAAGGGGTCAGAAGGGGAAGTAGGTGAAGGTATGACAGGGGTTGGGTAGCCGGGGAATGGGAAGGGAGTTGGGCTTGCAGTACCACATGCCAAGGTTTTGCACAAGCATGCAGAGGCATGCAATGCAGTGTGCGCAGATGATTGCGTTACAGGGCCTCTGGAACCCTTCCCTATGGAAAACCAATTACCCAAAGGAATTTTTGCATCGAATTCATACCGGTGAATTGTGAAGGGTTTATAAGACAACAAATGCGCAATACAAAATAAATTTTAGTATTTGGTGAAATAGGTTCAACTCAATTTTTCAAGCAGACATCAATTGTCTTTTTAAGGCGGGTGAGAGTTATCGCTCCCCTCTCTCCGTAAGTGCATTTGATCACTGCCCGATTCAGCTCTTCAATAGTGCATTGTATGAGATTCATTTGTAAGGCTCTTGAACGATCATTTTTTATGACGTACATTGCATGTGCAGGGTAAATATTCTTAAATTCTCCTCCAGATAAATACTCCTTACTTTGAAATTACAGCTTTTAGGAGAGCAATACTTTGAACATGTGAGCCTTGCACTTACATTCATAACACTAAAAATTAATTGAAATGATATGGCCACCTGCAATAAACATGGATGTCACAAACTAATCCTGTATTGATGGGAGTCAAAATACGGTACACATTTTCCCACAGAGGTGGAACCTGTATCACAGTATGGTTGCAAGCGTCCATGATGTGGAAATTGTTGTCAGCACATAATAGGGTTAATTTAATATTTTAATGCACTCATAGGCCTAATTGTGTACTTTTTGTATGTGCACATGCACATATAGCATGTGACCTAGCCATAAAAGTGTCTAGACTTCTTAGTTTTAACAAAAATATCTCCGCCGACTTCCATGAGTACAGGGGAACCCTATATTTAACTTTAACACATCTGAAAGGCAATAGCAGCAATTGTGTCTTGTATTGCTGATTTGCTGGTAAGACTACAGTCGACGGACCGTTTTCCAATCAGGAGATCACCGAAAATAAATACTGCTAATAACCGCCAGGGGTGAGTATTGCAAACCCTGATAGTTCTACCTCAGAAAAACCAAAGCTGCTTTATGCCCTGCTCAGTGGGCCGTTACCCTCAAGGATGATTGTCAAAAAAGTAATCGCTTGCTAATTTCTTGTGACGTGTCCCTTGAGCGACCATTTGCTTTTAACTGCCAGTCGACATTTTTTTTGGAATTTTTGCTAGAGGTACACGAACCATCGGCAATAGCAGAACGCGTTTAGCTTACTGCCGACCGGTTGTATGTCTAGAGCTCCAAATGCTTGTAGTACTGTCAAGCAGAAATCTTTTTGTCTGATGGGAGCGCCATGACGTTGTTAACAGGGGTATAACTCATTTAACGACAAGGCCGAATTTATTTTTCTACATGCGATTGGTTGAAAAGAAGTCGCGTTTTTAACCTAACCCGTCTGAGAGAATAGATGAAAAGTATCAAGTTTGCTATTGATTGTAATGCACTACGGATGTCAGTAACTATTAATTTTACCAGCAATGATTTCTATTGGATCTCGGCTGCTTTCCTGTCAGGAAACACCCATGCTCCGATTGCCCTTCCGGCCCGCTTTTCCGAGATCACCCAAAATCAAATTGCTTCCATTGCCTTTGAGACGTCCACGCAGCATAACACAAGTTTCCGGGTGACATCGTGTATTCCCGCCATGCACGACATTCCAATGTTCTGCGGGTTTCGGTAGAGCGTACATTCCGGTCATTGCTTTGATTGACTTTGGACAGCTTTTCTTGCAGGAGGACCCTATTTATGCTATTGCATTTGGAGACTAAAGAGCTTTCTGCCATTTCCCAGAGGCCAAAGGCAAATGGAAAGCAATGATGATTAGCACTGCACATCTGACGTCGGAGACATTGCGTTGCCTTCTATTGACCCTCGGCCTTTTTTTGGGGGGGGGGGTGGTTAAGACGTGTTAGGGTTTAGTCTGCAAAGACACAAAAATATTATTTCGCAAGTCCTAAAAGAATATGGGCGGCGCTGCACCATCGGCCAAAAAAAGTCAATGCCGAAATTTTGCTGGCTAGGGCATTTACCTCAAATCTGCTGGCAAGTCCCAGATGGGATATCTGTCCAGGCCCGAGTTTATTTTCTCATTTTCCTGTTGTTGATTCGTATGTGCTGCATTGTACGAATATACGCGCGTTTGGATCATTACACGCATCCATGATGATTTAAAAATAGTTGTTGGTGTAAAACTGTTGCTACAGTACTGTATGTGAGGCTGTGAATCGGCGTGCGTAAGGTTGTGACTTGGACACGAAAGTGAAGGAGAAAATATAGGATACCAGAAATCAGGTTTGCGGATACAACATCGCGCAGATGTGCAGTGTTCCCCTCAAAATAGCCCCCCTACCCCAAAAAAAAAAAAAGAATTAAATAAAAGGGATGATATAATCAAACCACATACTTCAACATACATTTTATTCCGCTGAGGCTGCCAAATTCAGAGCGGTTATGTGGCAAAAATACAAATTAATTCTTTACGCTCTGTATCCCACAAATCCAAAATCAATCGTAAATTACCGGCGTTTGAAAACACGGAATCGCCCTACTTCGCTTAATGCTTCCCTACCCAGTCCCACTCGGATGGCGCGAAATTTCTTCACTGGCGCGAAAACACAGGACTCCCGAGGTTCAGTAGTAAAAATAATCCTCCGAAACACGCAGGATCACTGGGTTTTCGTAATGCTGAATATGATATGCCAGACTTACAATAGTATTGTGGCGGACGCGTGTATTTAAGTTTCTTATAAAGTGTTTAGTAGGCCCTAATTTACAAAATCAACAAAAGAAAAGATAGGCGGAGCGTTCAGACTCATTTAATGAGACCGAAAATCTAGGCTTAGTGTAGCTATACTGACTGAATCTCAGCTGAATCTGATCACCCAGCCCCGGCACTCACCTCAGTCATATCACCAACTTTCAACCCTGAAAAATATATTATACATTTATGCACTAACCTAAACATGCTGGAATGTTTTGTTTGGCTACCCGTGGCGACGTCTGAACCCCCTACCTCACGCCAGAAATGAGGCGAACGGTATGTGGGTATCAGACGACAGGGGCTCTTATGAAAACTTTGAAAAGCTGTCAAAACTACTTCCTTTCCTCAAAACTGCCCCGCCATTTACCCCGTGATAGGCTCATACTTACACGCCCCTTCATCCTGCCATTCATAGAACTTTTCTGAGTTAAAGCTGGAGACAGGCTAATGAAGGAGTTGTCTCATTTGCAGTCGCTTGCAATCGTCCGAGTGTAGGAATGATTTGATGCCATGCAGCCGAGGATAGTGATTGAGTTTCTGCCACGGAAATGAAAGTTAGGAGAATTCGTTGTTTGTTTGATCAAATAGTCACAATATTTTGCTTCTGTTGTAAGTCACAAAGTCAACCTTGAATTTTTCGGACAAACTACCCAAATTTTGGTATTTCAAAGATGATTGTTTTTGGTAATTGTTGGTTCCACAAGGTTCAACCAAATAATTCGTAATAAAACATCTACCACAGGGAGGAATTAAGCGAATAGTAGGGGATTCCGGTTTTACAAAACGCCGTATCATTTACGCCTCAGGAGATCACCAAAAATGGATTGCTGATAAGTGGCAGCGGGGGTGGTTTAAAATGTGACGTGTTGTACTGTATTCTGCTATTCAAAACCCACACCATAGTGTACTGCGTTTTGCGATCGAAATGCATTCGCACCGAACTAGCTGTACCTTGCCATATTATTGTCTTGCATTCAAAGGGCAATTTTTCTCACGAGTGTAGCTAGGGCTAGTCTTTCTTTGTGTATTTTACCCATTTGGAGTGCTAAAAATTATGTAATGGTACCGGTCCTCGAACTATATTGTGTCGAAAGACCGCGGCCGAATAGTCCAAGTTTTTGGGACTCAGGCCCAACTCCGGATTTCTCGTCCCAAGACAATTCAAAAAAATAAATAGGTGGGAATCAATTGCGCATTAATGTTTAACTGTCAACCTCGACGTGGAGTACATGTTATACTAAAATTTGAATGGGCAGGCGTAAGGTGCTTTTTGTCGCGTCCATTTTTTAAAGTTTCTGAATTGGCACGTAAGTCAGCTGATGCACTAGTCATGAAGTGATAGAGCAGAAAAAATTGCCATCATAATGTGATTAGATACAGCAAATATCAGGTGACAATTCATATGCAGGCTATCATCATGGCATGTGGCTCATGATTAAATGCTGCATATGTTGCTAACACAAGAAAATACACAAAGTCAATCATTAAAAATCTGTACTATAGAGATACAGCCCCAGCCTTGCCAGTGCAGTCCTACTTTTCTTTAGTAGTATAGTATCACCTACTTAATATAAAGAATTTTGTATTGATTGTGCCACCACCCTCTGAATTCGGCAGCAGCTCAATGGCTCAAAGGAATTAAAACAGCATCAGTGTGCTCATGATGCATGTGAAGGATTGTGGTGGCAGAGACAGAGGAATACTGAATTCATACCCACCTGACCCAAGGTTAATACAGGGTGAGTCAAAAGATTTACACTCGTTTTGTTTGAATTTTTTCTACCGGCAGTGAACAATCTACCAAAGATACCGATAATCACGATTAACAACAAGATTATTTAACAATACTAGAGAAATTTTGAAATTTTGATTTTTGAAAATTTGCATTTGCGAAATGATGCAACTAAAGATATAGGTACCCATTTTTCACTCTGTCCTCGGAATCACTGTTGTGGTATTTGACCAAGGAGGACTTTGGATGAGTCTACCCAAGTAAATCATGACATTCTTTGCTGATTGTACCTTTAGAACTTCATAAAAAAAATGTAGTTCTATTCGGAAATCAGTAACACACTGTGGATGGATGGAAGCTACACCCAAACCTTTTAAGCATTATTTTAAATGAATGTTTGAAGATACTCACATTTCGCGGAACATTGATGCAAATATGTAGCAATCCGATGCAACATTGCGGCTGACAACTTTGTCACCGACGCCTTAAGAACCTGATGAAGGGGGCTACTTGGGGGATCAATATTTGAACATACATCATGTGACCGCCATTGCCCTGCCCTTTGCATCGCAATCCCTTCCTCTGTCCTTGCTCTCTCTTTTCTTACTCCCTTTCTGGCGGTCCTTTCCCCATTTTCATGCTTTACCACTAGCTTAAAGTTATTTCTGGCCAGGCCCATGGGGGAGGGGGGAGATACATCCCTTCTCTGCCCCTGTTACGTACTGTCATTTTGACTATTGTAAGACATATTATCAACACAGTGTTATGATTAGGCGGCCTCCATAATGGTTACTTAGAACAAAATACAAAGGTTTTAAGCATTTAGAGGGCAGTAAAACTCAATGGCTTTTGCTGCGGTGGATGTGAAGAATTGACGACCGTGGTCGATATGGTTTTTGGCAGACTTCTGTTAATTACCATATCTGCAATATGCGAAAAGGTAAACTTTAGATTTTTTACCAACGACATTGGATATAATGAGCTTTTGCGTCAATGTATAAAAACTGATTGTTAAACTTGTTAAATATGTTAATATTTTCTGAAAATCAGGTAAATCTTTTTGATCACCCTTAAGTAGGATACGATAGCTGGTAAAGCCATGCCTGCGCAAAAACTACTATGCTGTGGTTGTTATTACGTGCATGTCATTATGCAGACTGAGTATGATCTGAAAACTTTGGACCTCGATCACTCGAGACCCGGACCATGGAATATGTGCTGTAGTAACCGTGTACGGTACTGCCCTGTACATGTAAAATCTTCATGCCGTTGCTTGTTGTCGGTCTGTAATGTACATACTAAGGCTGGAACACCTTTTTCAGCTTCACTCAGTCATTTTCCGTGCCATTTCTGCAATCACTGCAAAATCATCAGTCATTCAAAGTAAGCAAGACTGTCTCGATTGGCTAACTCTGACATGAAACGCATAGCACGCAGTCTCTTACACCAGATGATAAGGACCCAATAATAACGCCAGCTGATTGAAAATACACAGCTAGAAAGGAGACGTGGTGACAGGCAGCTCGTAGTTAATCACATAGGAGAAGCTTGTATGAAAATAGGGAATACGGGAATGTTTACAGCTCTGCTTTTTTTGTGCCTGAATTTACATCGAATTTGCTATGTGGGTGGAGATTGTCATCTAGTAGGTAGTCAAGTAACAGCTTGTAAGGTGTTAACACATATACCAGTCTAAGTTGTAGTCAACTTCGTTCAAGCGTTATTTGCTCTCAGTGGCTCAGCAGCCTCAGTTAAGCTATAAAAAACACGCAGGGGACTAGGCCAACTGCTAATTCTATTTACTATGAAGCATACTATTATCACCTAGGCCAATGTTACAAAGTATAGTTAAGAACAAAATGAAAGTTTACAAGAGCTAAGTCATAATCGTATATGAATAAGAAGAAGCATTTATAATCTTTCTAAATTCTCGTACTTTCAAGGTAAACAAACACTGAACATGCATGCATCAAACATTATACAAAGTCCAAATCCAAACGTAGCAAGCTCGTCATGTTTTGTGAAAATGCTTGCAGAAGTTTGCAGAAATCATGATACAGTATGAGCTTGCTAAAAATTGCTTGCAAAATGTGTGGTTGCTTGCGGAATGTGCACGTTTGCAACATAGTGTGCTTGCAAATGTGCGCGACTGCTTGCAAACTTGTGTAAAGCTGAAAAGTTTGCACATGCTTGCGAATGTGCTGCATGCTTGAAAAGCTGCAAGCATGTATTGACCTGTGCCTGCTTGTGCCAATCATTCGCAAGTATGATGTTGCTTGCTGCAAACTCGCGCAAGCTTGTCTGCAAAGCTTCATGCAAGATTGTGCGAGCACATTTTGATGCATGCATTTCGTAAGGACTGGGTTACGCGTTGTTGGAGGTGTTTGTCTAATTTTTTGATGAATTTGATGGGGCTTGCTATCTCTCGCTCTCTCTCCACTCGTTTATTTAGTCATCCAAACTGCGAACCTACTATAATTAAGCTGGAATGTTGTGCTGATATGTGTGTTACAGCTATGGTGATTGTTATAACAAGCCCCAATTTTTGTTTAAGATTGGCCGCATGTCTGAAAAAAACATTTATGATATTAATTATAAAGGTGTATATACACATTAATTGAGGTATAATATAATATATATATATAATATATATATATATATATATATATATATATTATGGAGTGTATTATTATATATATGGAGTATATATATCTATATTCTATTTGTATTTGCAGCTGTTCTACGTGCTTATTTGTCATAGTTTTGTAGAATATTGTTTTCTTTTTTCAATTTATTGGCGTATTATGTGCATCAAGAAAGATATCTGCTTGCTCTCTGCTGTTTTTTGTTTTGTTTTTCTTTTAACAGGGAATGATTGAGGGATCATTTGAGGTGGGATAAGACTCTTGTGGCTGCCTCCTATTGCTGCATTTGCACTAACTTTGCTTTTTGAAGCAATATACTTGAAGCAATTATATCAGTATCCCCCCCACAATATTAGTCGGGGGAAGTGAGGGAATCCTGAACGACCTTCCACTCCATTTACGCTTACTGCTAGTATTTTCAAACTCCCTGCGGCGCTATCTGTTAAATGATTACCAAACTACTAAGTTGTTTATGCGTATTGATAGCTGTCAGCTCCGCAAGTCTAGGGAGGACTAAGTACTGTAATTGGTTGTTTAAATTCGTCTCAGATGACCAAGGGACATGTAATGCGTAGGAGGAGTATGGTTATAGACTTTGGACTCACAGTATCGAGTAAAGGAGGCTAGGATCCTGTGTTCAGTATGTAGGGGTAAGTCTTGTCACGTTGTTTGACCACTCATGGCAACAGACCCCCCCCCCCGAGACTTCCCTCCGCAGTAGCGCCCCGTCGTAGAGTCTTTTGCTACGAACCCTCTACGGTTCTTATCAATTGCCTTGGAACTCTTGATCTGAAGCTTAAGTCGTCTCACTTATATCATTTTATACACTGCTTGGAGATATAGCTATGGCAATCGCATTAACTGTACCTAATATGGCAAGTAGATGAACCTTGGTACCCGAATAACACAGTGTACTGTATTTTGGCATCGGTCTTTTTGCAAATCGCAATTTGGGGTTCTTCAGACAATGTTAGAATCTTAGCCATATTGTGTGGCGTGCCACTTTTTTTTGGACGCATGCTTGCGTGTGGAAGAAAACCTAAAAGCTGCCCGCAATCTCCTTCCAAACACTCGTTTGTTTTGGTCAGACAATTTACCTAAACTTTTTTATTATGGGGAGAAGAGCAGGTGCTGGAAAGCGTTTTTTGCTATAATTAAGTCTGCCCGAGAAATTCTTTCACTTATAAGACATCTTTGTATGCCATTGTATAAAACATTACATATTTTGTAATAGGAGTGGTGGATTTCTCAAGGTAGTACCCTTGGAATTTGGTTTGGGGTGAGCCCCCTTCCAAGAAAATCATTCACTCAAGGACATCTGTGTACCCCATTAATTGGATTTTTTCTCAGCTATAAATTATCTACAACTTATGTAGTTAAGTCTAATTTTTCGAGCCTGAAGTAGTACCTCCAGTACTTGGGCGGGTGTACCGTACCCTGCCCTGGGAAAATTGTCTATTTAAGGATGCGTGTGTATGTGCAGCTTCACACTAGAAAAATCTTTAATACGCAACTTTATACTGTCATAGATTCTAATGACTATCAAATGTTTAATAAGTTGCGAAAAATGAAATCTTATATTTATCCTAGTGTTAGCCATTAGGTGGGATAGTTAGGGTTTTGGCACTCGTATAAATATATAGTTTATCCTTAAACTTTAATACGCAACTTTAAACTAATGATTATAAAATGTTGAATAAGTTGCGAAGAATGAAATCTATATATTTATCCTAGTGTTAACCATTAGGTGTGATAGTTAGGGTTTTCGTTCTGCCCATAAAGTTTGTAAACTCCTAGGTAGTGCCCACGTCATCCAAAATGGCCATGTATTACATATGTCAATTCACTTATTGTTTAGGCGGGACAGGGAACTCAGTCTTTCGACATAATCTAAGGTGTGCCCTGTGTTTTTTCAACGTGAAACCTGGCGCCATTGTTTCGTAGAGTAATGATTGTTAAATTAAGCGCCATCAGTCAATTTGACTCTGTCCAAACGCTAAAAAATGGCTATTAAATGACAGGTATCCTTAAAAGTAAAGAAAGTCACCATGGAGTTTGTTAAATGCACATTTTAACACCGTGGAGAATGACTTTACTTCCAGCAAAGATAAATCAAATAAGTAGTGGCAACTTGACAAGATATCTCAAAGTAGACATAAAATTTGAGTTTATTCAGGAATTTTGCAAATTGTGGAAAAATAAGCTTACAACCCCTGTAAATTATGGAACCATTCCAAATGACACAATTATTTTAGAGGCACCAATAAAGACAAATGATAAAACATTTACTGTAGAAAAGGTTTATGTCCTTGGTGGTTATCTTAGGTATCAAAACCGCGTGCAAGTTGGGGTAAAATGACATTTTACAAGTCTGAGAAGAGGGCATTGTGGGCTAATTTTAGGGGGGTATGTAAAATTCCATGAGTGGGCATGTCAGATTTTAAAAGTTCTTTTGTGAATATTTACTCATACATGGTTGTGATGTCATTCAACAATGGTTTTGAAAAGGGCTGGGACCCCATCTTCCACAATTTTCCCATACTGCCTGATTCTCTGGGGCATACCTTCTTAAATGCACATTGTACAATAAACAACCTTAGGAATCATAACAAAATCAAGAAAACATTCATTTCTTGATAATCAAATGATACGCTTCAAAATGGCCGCCCCATTTCTGGATTTTTTCTGCCATTTTGGATCATTTTTGGTTAAGGTAAACAATGGAATTACCAGTGGTGGAGTGTCAATCAGGTATTTCTGTTCGAAATGGCACGAAACACAATAAAAGTGAGTAATTGGATCATATAATAACCATAGAAGAGCCACGTAAAACCTGATATTTTAACAGTGGCGGCCATTTTGAATTGGCGGCCATCTGGGAAGGGAAAATTAATGGGCCCCTTTAGACCAAGATTGTTTAGCTACAAGAGCTACAATCTGTGCAAAATTTGGTACTTTTCACCAAAAGACATAGGTTTGATATCTTGGACCATTCTGCATGACTATTATGTATGTTTTTAACACTAATATCTGTATATTTATATACTTTTACTGATTTATTGTATTGTTTTCCTTTTATCTGTATCGTTATATGTTGGGAACCAAATAAATCAATCAACAATCAACACCCGACTATAGATTTATGAAGAAAAGTCAGTCGGCAGCAGGTCACACAGTACTAATGTTCACATAAACAATTGTTGGCAAGGTAATTTTAACATGGGGCTTGCACAAATACAACAGGCAAATACGACCTTGCCATGTCCACATTCCCTGCACATGTCTGTGCAGTTCACATCGATGGAAACCAGGCCCACGTTACAGCATACGACAATTCAATTCCATGGTGCCAGTAAATGTTAAGGTTGTACATTTTCCGTGGTCTTCGCTTTCTCAAGAGATAGAGTTACACGTACACAGACTTTTTTGTTAGCACACATTTCAATTAATATTTGGGATGGCTTTAAAATTTTGTGGGATTGCTATAACTTCCGGAGGACCACGCTTTTTCAAAACTTAAAATGTCGTTCGCCTGTATTCGTTGCTTTTAACTCCCAACACCCTTTCACGTCAATAGACCAACTTAGGTATTTAGTTGACATTCCGCAACAATTAATACATGATTTTATAATGAAGTCAGGTATTTTGAACCTCAAATAAGGGAACTTTTCCAGGCGTTTTTTGACAGCCCTATTGAGGTCACAGCGATTGTATTGTCTTCTCATGTACAGAAAAAACGCATTTGGCGTGACCTCCTGATAATGCCTGAAGTGAAAACTGTTTGCTGTGTGTGATTGCTGGGATCGCTTCGTCGACGGGTTGAGTTGAAGTTCGAGAATCAGTTCTCAGCCCTATTTGAATTCCAAATCATCGGTGGAATCAAGAGCCATGGGTTTTGAATTTCTAAACAAACTCAGACCCCCGAAAAAAAAAAAAAAAAAAAAACGGGGCCGCGCGCAAGTGCTGGTAAGCCTGCTTAAAAACTAAAACGGGGATTCGTCTGCTCATACAGTCCACGGTAAGGGTATTTAGCCGGCTGACTATGTTTTCAGTTTGTAGACTTATGGCCCATCTTTTTCACATTCATGCGGGGACGACAATTGAATTTTGAATCCATTAAAGAACAACTATACAGATGTTGGTGAATCTTAAAAAGGAATTTATTATGGCCCAAAACAGCCAATTGTTGGAAAAAAATAAAGATTGATGACATAACGGCATGATGGTTTATATTTTGCTTCGGGGGACCCCATTCAGGTAAAAATGACGTACGTATCCCTACATTGGAAAAAAAACAACGATTATCGTAAATGTACGTCGGTTGTTTATATCAGTAGGGAAAAGGTTAAATTTGTATTTTGAGACATAATTAAACGGTTTTTGTTTTGTCTTTTGGGAAAAAAAAAATAATAGCACTTGGGCAGAGGGTCATGGACAGACCTTGTGATTTAACATAGTCGGATTATACATCTATCGGTCGCCCCCGAAGAGCAAAATGATACCTGATACCTGACAAGTGACCTGGTACCTGAAACGTGACCACCCAAACTATTCATCTCGTTACCGTTTATACTACAATACGCGGCAACCTGCAGCAAGTATTCTGATTCTCCGTTTGTCACAGCGTAATAGATCAAGATGTGAGACTATACTGTAATATATGCGGCCTAGGCAAGGGGGGGGGGTTTTTTTAGTAGGACACGATCTGCTCGATTTGGGCAATTGGGGATTTCCAAAAAAGCGAATTTGTGGGAACTGCTACGTGCATTTACTATGGCAGTCTCGGTCCCAGTGACTTTATAAAAAAATCATCTCTAAACCTTTGTCAAAAGATCTTAGTACTATCAATGATATAAATTAAGAAAAAAAATATTGAATTCCAAAATCCGTCGGGGTTTAGTGTATAACCCCGCTGCAAAATAGTGTAATTCCAATAAACGGTCATTTAGATTTAAATATAAAATGTATGTGTGATGTGTATCATGAATTTGAATGCCGTTTTGGGTATAATCATATATTGAGTTTGTAACATATAGGCCCATATGTGTGGTTTGGTATGTATGAGTGCGTGTTCCGGGTGTGGGGGGCCGGGTGGTGTGTATGGGGGGATGCTGTATTGCACGTGGTGTAATGTATAAGATATAATGTTCCATATTTTATGCATCAGGACTCAATCATGGACGGAAGAAAATAATATCAGTCTCCCACTCAACCCTGCCTTGGTTCATTTTGATCGTCCACTCCGCAGTTGCCTTAATTTTGCTTCCATTTTTACCATCTCTTAATTTTTGGTTCATTTATACCAGCCAGACATAGAGGAAATTCCCAATCTTTCTTGGACTAGTCTCCCTTTTTTTAGGTTAGTGTTCTAGTGGGAGGATTTGCCTTTGTGTTTATTCTGGCCAATTTCAGTGTAATTAATCATTTTGTTTAATTTCTTTGTTTTTGGGTTTGTTTTTAATGGTTGTTGGATGCACCCTATTGTAGTTGAGTGCCACTGGGATTTCAGGTTTATTTCCATCTCATTACACATGTACAGTAAATATCAATATTGTAACAATATTAAAATATAACATATTTAATAGAACAAAAAAATTGATTTAGATATTAATATTTACATATGCAAGAAGTGTGGATGCCACTTAAAAACGCAGGGCGTTGACAATTAGTGGCACCCATTGCTTAAAGCTACACATTAACAACATCCAGTTTGAAACTAATTTGATAAAGCATGAACATACCATGATTAAATTACGAGCACAAGGGGGAGAAAAATAAGGGTGTGACCCCCCCCCCCCCCCCCCCCCCCCCAAATTACATTAATTAGATTGAAAAAAAGAAAAAAAAAAAT
>JAMKCH010067789.1:0-47984 GCA_023653785.1 Ophioderma brevispina | reverse complement strand
GTTTTTGTTTTGTATTGTCTCTGTTTGTAGTGTGTTTCCTTTTCAAATCCGGCTTAATTTTCCCCAACCCATCTTTAATTTTTGCTTTTTTTTTTTTTTTTTTTTTAAATGTTTTCTGTCAGGTATTGAGTGTCATTTCCGCCTTTTCTGTGTCTTGGTCTGATACCGTTTCCATTGTCTGACACAGATGCTTGGCTGTATGCTTTTCTGTTTAGATCTGGGCTAAACTATTCTAGTTTTCAAATTACATTGGTATCTAGATGTAATAGTTTAAGCTTGCGAGTAGAAGGGTTTGGTGACCATATCTGTATGTTTCCTCCAACCACCAAACTAGGTACACGGTAATAAAAAAAAAAAAAAAAAAAAAAACAAACTTCTGTTTGTTGTCATCCATGTTTGTTAACACTAAATCTACTCAGTCAAATGACATGCCACTGACAGGTGAAGTCCTGCAACTATAAGCACATCCTATTCTGTTTAACACTTGTGAACCAAAGGGAGTGGAGTAGTTGTCAGCAAGGTCGTAAATCCACAGACCACTCATCATGCATACCCCTAGACTATATGAAATTCTGCGACACATTTAATTTGTATTTTATCCTAAAAAAACTTCACAGTTAACACTAACAGATTATTATGATGACAATTTTACTGATCATGTAGGTCATGCCAAATTTGGTGGGTGTTGTTTTTTCTTTCGCCAATTTCAATTTTAATACAGTCCAAAAACCTTATCAATGGGCAAACAACTACAATTCTTTGGCAGATTTACGACTTTGGTTGATAGTTTGGACTAACCAGTATGGGTTCAATTGCCAAGTCCATTAATTAACACTCGATCCCCTTCCCATGGACCTTCAAACTTAGCATGAACAGGTTTGACCCCCCTCAGTCCCGTAGCCCTTGTTAGATGGTAGGCTATCAGTTTCATTTTCCCACTCAGAACCCTCGTGGTTAAAATAAGAAAACAAGAGCCATCGGGCCATTTGGGCCCTTGCTCTCAAATCTTTAGGGGCCCTCGCCATTTTTTATATGGCCGAACAAAATAACATCAATTTTAATTTTCGGCATTTTAACAGAAAAGGGATGTTGTGGTAGGATGGGTTTACTTGTTAATCTAATAATAAATTATAAAATATTACTTTGTTTCTAGCAAGTTTAAGCAAATAAAAAGTCACTCTAAAACTTGCGAAAACAATGCTGACCGATCATTGTTTTTTTTTTAAATTAGGAAATTTGTAACTTCGTCAAAAATCCCAACAGTTGGGCAGCGTATCTTCCCGCGCCTTTCACCACTGAAAGTTCCAACTAAAGCATAGAATATCCATGATAGCATTGCTGTTCCAACCTTCATCAAGGCCCCACCTGCCCCATCTAATACTTTTCTTTTTGGATGGACCAGATAGACATGATAGTGTAAACCCGGGGTCTAGCTCTGGCATAATGAGGTATTTCACCCTTTCATCACACAATTTCAAAATTCTGCAACGGAAAATATGTGTATCATTCACAAGTATTAAAGTTTGCAATATATGTTGTAGATCGGAACCGTCGTCCTTCGGGAAGGCCATAACTAGAATCATCTTACTCGATCAAGCGATGAAACAGCAATCTTACTTTATTCACCATGACAAAAAGTTAATAAGTTCTGGGATTTGAATTATTTCAGCTTTTACTAATTTGAGCTTTAAAAATCATGGACACAAGAACATTATCAGTCTGTGCTTGCCCCATGTTGGCATGAGGTTGGCCTGTGTTTACACATCACTACACATAAGTCCCTGTGTGCAAGGTTGTGTACACGCCTATACGGTGACCTGTTATGAACGAAATGCACTACGATTAGGCACCCTTACCCTAGCTATTTAAAGCCTCTTACACGAAATGATTTTGCGATCGTCACCGATGACGTTATTAGATAAATGCCTGACAATCCGCGTGTTCGATTGTGCACAAACATAATCACTGCATTAGCTTAGTCTTCAATATGCGAAATGTCATTAATCTTTGTTTTCGCACCATCGCTTCACGGTTAGCATGTTTTTGCCGGACTTATTAAACATTTTATTGGTGACAAAGTTTTAGTTTTGATCATCAAATAAGTACATTAATGATAAGTTTTGACAAAGTTACCATACTTTTCATGTGCCAACCGGCCCTTATGGCAGTTTTTCAGGCGGCCGCATTGGTTTTCAGGGGCTACGGCCCCGAGGGCCCGTCTTATTTTCACACTGGAACCTGCTAGAACTGTTATAAGTGGCACCATAACCAATGCATTCAGTAAGAAGACTACAAGCGCGGCATCAAATATGTCCAAAACTTGACAAAACGATACAAAAGTTACCCAAACGGACTCCCGTCACTGAAATTTAAAAAATCAAGCCAACAAGAAATTCCCCCAGTATCCGATTCCCACTAGTCAGTTTCCGTCAAAATGCAAATAAAACGCACGACTAGTAGAGAAAATAGACACACTTACTCTCGATAGCAAAACCATCATTCAATGACTTGATGGTTAAAAAAGGAAGCTTGAAATGTTATAACCATTCATTCCAAATGAAATGGATGGCCTGCCATATTTACATAAAATAAAGTAAAGTTGACTAGTCGATTACATTTCAACTCCCACACTCAAGAGTGATTTCTTAGTCTTGGTCTGTTAAAATCCGTGGCCCTATTGCTAATGGCTCCTCCAGACCTCATATTTTACTTCATTTCTTCAATATGTTCCCAAAGAACTCATATTTTCTCATTTTCCCCTTTTAATATTAGGCTAAAATTTCATTGGATGTTATGAGCGAAAGCATGCCCCATTTTGGTCGACCAATATTAATTTTACACACATTCTAATCAAGTTTTCAGCTCTCGTATAAAATCAGATTGGAATGTCAGCGTGAACCTTACAGATTGCTTGTTGGGATCAAGATCCTTCCATAAAGAAACATTATGAAATAGGCCATCCTTTGCAGCATTACAGGTGTACTAAATATAGGTCTGATCCAAAGAAGTTCTGAATATAGCAACACATTTTTCAGCTACTCTATATGGCCACATTCAGGAAGTGACATGCTAATAAGTTACTTACAGAAAATCAAATTCTGTGAAAGGGGTCCACATTTTGAAGAAAGCACCCCTAAATATAGAGAGACCCAAGACTGCCTTAGATATATTCTATATTTGCATAAAACTCTAAGACAGGCTTATACTTGCAAAATGGCCCCTTGGTCAGTTTGGAACTTAACCATCCGTGTAACCAGCATTGCACGGGCAATGTCAGCATAATCTCATTTTACATGTCTTTCACCGCCTTTCTGTCCACTTTCCTTTCTTCTCCTTCTCCTTCGCCCCTTCTCATCCTCATTTTTCCTCTTTGTCATCCCCATATTAGTCTTCAGGTAGCAATTTTTGCCCGTGCCCTGTTCCCACTGGTAGCCTCACTTATTATTCCTTACTCATCAAAATAGCTTAGTACCCCTCCCCAAGAAGCCCATCTTTATAGGTCAGTTCAGATCGGATATGCTTTGATGTAGAATTTCTACGGCTAAAGCATTCAGGTTCTGATTTTATTGAAATCGCATCAATGTCATTTTCTTTAACACTGTCATCTTCTTGTTCACCATTTCTTGAAAGGCAGATAATGGCAGACAGTAGTCTATTTTTTCTTGTTCTCTTGCAAGCAATCTGATTGGCAAATTACCGATTTACATTTTTTGTCTTGGAAATTCTTTCAAGCCTGGAACTGCATAGCAAGCTTGGCAAAGATCGCTTTAGTGTAGCACTATCTAATTTTCCATGTGGAATCTTCTTTTTGGCAGCAGTTTTTTTGAACTACCTGGACATTTTGTGTACAAACTCATCCAATGTGATTCTTTCTCATAGTCGCAAGGCACAGCAGTCTTCCACGATCTTCATGTTTTGTCCCTCCTTGGCCCCCAACTCACTTTTTAAAGACAACTTCAACATGCTCGTTGGCGAAACCATACCTTCCATTCCACCAACAAAAGGTGTCGCTTGCACAAATGCACATTCAGCACATCCTGGATCTGGACCAGAAGGGGGGTTTAGGCACACCCACCAATTCATCATCCTATCACGTTTAGAGATTTGACCTTGAGACCCGCACGACCTTAAAATGACCTTAAAATTTTCGGCACTGAAGATTGACTGCACCCACCAAGTTTCATCATCCTACACATGTTTATGGATTTGACCTTGAATGACCCCCTGACCTTGAATGACCTCAAAATTTTCGGCACCGAACGTTGAGCACACCCACCAAGTTTCATCATCCTACCACATGTTTGGGAATTTGACGCTTGAATGACCCTGGCATGACCTGAAGATGACCTTCACAAATTTCGGCACTGATGTTGAGGCACACCACCAAGTTTCATCATCCTACCACAATTGTCAAGGTTTATATGAATTTTTGGACCACATTTGACCTTTGACCCGTGACCATCTCCAACTCTCCGCCGCCTACTTCAAGCTATCATAGACCCCTTACACACTACCAAATCTCTTATTTCGAAGAGCCGTTAACGAAGATTAAAAAATCTGAAGTATCAGTGTGTACGCACTTCCCCTTATTTCGACAAAGATTAAAATCGGTTAATTCAACGAAGCACAACAGCTTCTTTCAACGAAGAGGGTAGTTGTTTCGATTAAGAGTTTCCGTAGTGTGTATGCACTCTTTCGTTGAATTACGCGAAGTGATGCTTGACTGTGACATCCCAGGGCCGTACTTTCCGGTGGTCCGTCATTGATTTGCCACAGCAACAGCTGGACACGCTTGTTTCGATCTTCGTTAGTTTTCTACAAGTGTGTGTGTCGCAATCTATCTTCTTAATTGCAGTGTAACACGCTTTATTAACTAATCAGATTACTAACTTCTTCGAAATAAGAGATTTTTTCAGTGTTGTCGTCAAATGGTGTAAAGATGGACACCCATACTTGCTTAGATCAAAGATATTTTGTTGACAAGGTTTTCTAGCAATTACTCTATTTTTTACCATATTTTTATGACCTCATTTGGACCTCTGACCCCTGACCACATGACCCACTTCGGATCCCACCCAACTGCTTACTTGAGAATCATCTATGTTGCGAAGATGGACCCCCACACTTGCTTAGTTCCAGATATCTCTTGGGAACACACGCACACACGCGGGGAGAAATTTCTATAGTCCCCCTTCGCACCACAAGTTTTGCGGGGGACGCATTAAATCAGGCCATCCCCTAAGTTCCATTCTATGCATGAAAATATAGTTCTTGTGTATAATATATGCTTCTGAGAAGCTCATTGAGTTTGTAATCAGACAGTAAAATATCAGAGTAGTTCTTTTCATCCTCATTCTTTTTTACCCTATTTATCTTTAGTGAGGTTAAATCAGAACCATACCAAGATTAATGGAACTCTTATGAGTTTCCTGCTTACAAACACACTTGATACACAAACAGGGGTGCACTCTTTGCATTCGCAACTGTTTAAAGGATATGGTCTTGTCATGATTCATTTGCATGACCCAGTAAAACCTGCAGAATAACAGCATACGATAAAGATAGGCGGTTCCAAAACAAAGAAGTCTGATTAGCACCATATTTTCAGCTACTGTAGTAGCACATCTGATGACCACCTAATAAGTTATTTACAGAAATAAAAATTTAACAGATAAAGGGGTCCACATTTTGCAGAAACCACCCCTAAATATAAGAGACACAATATTTGCCTTAGATATATTCTATATTTTGGGTAAAACCGCAAGACAGCTTGTACTGCAATAGTCCCTGGTTACAGTTGGAACTTTAGCCCAGGTGGTGTAACCAGCATTTACAGTCAGTAAATGTCGTATCTTTCATTTTTACATGTCTTTCCCCTTTCTGTCCAATTTCCTTCTTCTGCCTACTCCTTTCTCCCCGTCTCATCCTCATTTTTTCTCTTTGTCATCCCCAAATTAGTCTTCAGGTAGCAGTTTTGCCCTCCCCTGGTTCACACTTGTTACGCCATCGCGTCAGCTTCCGTATATCATCAAAATTACTTAGTTCAACTTTATAGGTCAGTCAGATCCTGGATATGCTATTCTGATGTATAATTTCTAACTGTGGCAATCATTCGGGTTCTGATTTTATTGACATCTCATTCACTGTCTACTTCTTTAACACTGTCATCTTCTTGTTCAACAATTCTTGAAGGGTAGATAACTGGCAGACAGTAGTCTCTTTCTTCTCGTTCGCAGGTGAAGGAGGAGAGAAGGGAAAGATCAAGAAGAAGCTATAATATCAAGATTTCAAGCATCTGGATATTGCAATTACTGATTTACATTTGGTGTCTGTCGGATATCTTTAAAGCCTGGGAACTGCATAGCAGCCTGGTCAAAGATTGCTTTTAGTTTAAGCCCTATTTTAATTTTCCACATGGAAATCTTCTTCCAGGCAGAAGTTTTTGAAGTACCTGTTATATTTTGTGTACATCCTCCATCAAATGTGAATTCCTTTTCTCAAAGTGCAGCACAGCAGTCGTCCACGTCTTCATTTGTTGTCCCTCCTTGGCCCCCACTTGCAATTTCTTTAGACAAGCTTCATACATGCTTCGTTGGCGAACCATCCCTTCCATTCCACCATCAGAAAGGTTTCTTGCACCAAATGGCACATTCACACATCTGATAGAATGATCACCCTCAGCTACTTTCATTGCAGAAGATACTTGAGCGGTTGGCCTTTCTGGTGTGGTCAGTTCACACAAATACTCTGTAGGACCAAGATGAATCTGGACAAGTAGTGCTACTTAACCTACGGTAAACCAGCATTCTTGCAGACTAAGATAAGTAGAGGGGGCAGCTGATGCTCTGGGACTAGGTATGGCTGAAGGGAGGCAACACCGGATGTTGTCCCACCTTCGCTGGAAGCCTGGTTACAAGTCAGTTGTTCAAAGTTGCCATTGTCTGTTCACTGGTTCTTGTGTTTTCATTCATAGCACTTATAAGGGTTTTAATGGCTGTTGATAAGTGGTGAACCATGCCAAGTTATTCCTAATTAAGTATAAATGTAGAGAAAACAAGATTGATTTTTATATTTCACAGACACCTTTCCAAATAAAACTGTTTTCAAGTGCTTGTAAAATTTTGCTATTATAAAATATGCAATTATGAATTTAGTAAGGAGCAGGGAGCTGGCACTGAAGAAGCTGATGTTTAGCATGCAAAGGGAGTCATAGATTATTTGAAGGAAATTAGATGATGGAATGAAATCTATTTTTGCTGAATGAAGATAGTTCTGTTCTTGACTAGGTCTTTGTTGAGCCTCTGCAGCCATCCTGGTTCCAATTAGTTGATTTGACCAATTATCTTGTTAAGAACAATTGAGGTAGTTAAAGAGACATGAGATTTCCAGAAAGATCGCCCAAATTTTTGTCGAGCCCTGGTTTTTTACATATTTTGGAATGCTTACCAATGCATTAGATCAACTGAGGGAATACGCTGAAATACATCGTCGTTATAGATAAGATGGTGATTATCGTTTTTGTCGTGCACGACAGAAAGTCAAAGCATGGTTTTCTCTGGGGACCGATTACGATAGCAGCAAGTTCAAAACCACGGTATGCGGTTTTCTTTTGTACCTGTTGGTCCCAATAAACCTCGGAACGTTCTCGGTAGTTGTCCACAACCGATCCATGAAGTTTGAAGAAATTTTTGTATCCTAAAATCTCTCCTTGTCACTTTAAAGCAATATTAGCACATTTTTTTTGAAGGCGCCCCCAATTTTTCAAAATTTGGAGATTTTTACACGGTTGCATTGGTAACTGGCTAGTAAACACTACCGCACTGGTTAAGCTCGGTAATGTCTATGTGTCACAATAGAAGGAATTTTGTACTAGAATAATTATATATCGGATCCCCGATAATAATTCAACGGCTGCTTGGAAACGGCCTTCAATGTGAAATAGCCGGGAAATAGGCGCCATGTACTGTCCTACGCTCATCCATTAGTTGTTTACTAGTTCGGGCAGTCAAGTTAGAGGTTATTTTCTCGTAGGTGGGCCTATTTCATCATGGACGGACATAAACGTAGCAGTTCCAGCTCTGCCGTTAAGTTCCAATCTGGATCCCAATTCTAATTACAAAATCGCCTGTATTTTGTGATAAATACCATTTTTTTCAATTCTCATTCGCGGTATAGTTTCCTAACAATCACCACGCAACGTGCAATATATCAAATTTTGAATATTGGGGGCGCTCTTCAAAAAAGTTCCATATTGCTTTAAGTGAATTTCTACTGGTAAAGCGAATGCATTAATGCAGCGATGCATTAATGCATTAACTCTAACCCTTTACATCTGCGCCCAATGTCACACCAGGGCAGAGCGTCGAGATCTCAGTACGTATTACACAAAGGAAATTCTACCAACTGCAAAAACCTTTGTATCGCATCCTGCTGGTGTAGAATGGAAAATAGAAATTACTTCCATCACTATGCTGATTTGCCCGTGCACGTTAGTATCGGAGGACACTGGTTCTGGGTTCAAGCACTTGGATCATCACCTGTCCTAATTATGATTGCCATAGATTTGTGGGTGTGATCAATGCGATCAATGGCTCGAATCAAAGTTAGCGTGAGCCAGGTGACTTGGCATAACATGCCTACAATCAGCAATACTTAACTACACTCTGGGCCATAATTATGTTATTGTTTGGCAGGTACGCACTCGCATGCTAGCAAAACGTACACCGGCCTAATTGCAAGAATACATGGTGCATGACAGTGAGAGAGAGAGAGAGAGAGAGAGAGAGACGGGCGTGTGCCAATGCACAGAATTATGGCCGGGAGTATAGTTTGCTTCTTGCTGGGATAGTATTGCTTGAACATGTCTATTTAAGACTAACTTTTAGTTGGTAGTGCAGATTTAAAAAACAATTTTTCAACTGTTACGCATTTGAAGTTTACAACGTGAACATAACGCACGTGCTATGGAATTCCATTCTCTCTCTTCATAATCACAGCATTTACTACCTAATTCTCATCAATTTCTGATGAAGCTACACACATCACAAGAAATATTAATGTGTTAACACATGCGAACGGGATCTAAATGCAGTCAGCAAATTTTACAAGTGATTGAAAGACATTCCACAATAAGTGGTTTTTGCTTATAAAAAAATAATCTGAATTACTATCATTTGACTTTTGAAAAGCCATTTGTGGTTTAAATGTTCACTACTTCAATAACCATATGACCTGTATTTTTGGATGATTTACCAAGTGACCTGCAGGTATTGGGAAACCATTTCAAAAACCACTGACTTATGCGATAGAACCTATACAAAACCTACAATGGTTGAAAAGGTTAAGGAAAATGATAGATAACTGTGTAACAAGATTGGATTTTTAGCAGACCGTGATCAATTTACTCTTTCACATGTAGTTGCGCTTGTTTACATTTGATATTTACTCGGCTCTTGATGTAATAATCAAAACATTAAGCTGATATCAAAGTGAATCAATAAAATAAAGCTTTAAGTAATAGAAATTACTCATTAAAAGAAACATGATTATGAGAGCGCACATATCAAAAGTGTATGATAAGACGTTTATTCTATATAGTGGACAGACTCGGTGCATGGAGGTACATTCTGACAACTAGCCAGCTGCAAGTATTTCTAAGATGAGTTTCATAAACAGCTTGTACATTTAGTACATATGGCCAAAGAATCAATACATAATCTATCACCTTTGTTTTACTGTAACAGTGAAATATTTGCACAACATTAATTTCCTGCTTTTTGTGCACTTCTAAGCAAGCACAAAATTAAGAACACACAAAATGTTTATTTGTGTTTAAGTATATGTAGAATAACTAAAAAAAGCAAATTTAAAAACAAGCAAAAATGCTAAAATTTGCAGAAGTGCAAAAAATTACATGTGCGAAAATATATTTCACAGATTTTCTCTATACTTTGTCTCATCTAAAGTTGAAGGTGACGTCATTATGCGTCTTTGCATTCCCACTAGCGTCTCGATCGTGGCGCCTTTATTCGCGTGCGTATCATGCTCCGATTCCAAGCATAGCGCGCGCGCGCACGATTCATGGGTGCGCAACATAAAAGTCGCAGTGACGTCACCTTCAACTTAAGGTGACACAAACTATACACTGCATTTGATATATATTGATGCTGCACCAGCTGATGGCCATTGTTAATCAATAAATTTGGGCTTACTTTATGACCAAAATAGTCACTTTAATCCTCCGTGTAATGTTGTTTTTATTTTTGTTTTGCCTCATCTATGAATATATATACACACTTTTTGAAAATATTGCACATTCATTTAAAATTGTAATGACACATATACCTAATAAATAAACCTCCAGATGATAGCATATTTTATGCTAAGTTTAGGTATCTATAAAATTTATTATTTCAACACCATTTTTCACATCTTTCATTCAATAACAACACCTAATTCAACTCAATAGTTAAGAGTCTGTAGAAATACAGAATATATACACACATTCCAGACAACCGTTGTGGCTACAAGTCACCAGAACATTCCTTCAAATCACAAAGGGGTTTATGGGATTAATAAAATAACTTCATGACAGATGCAAAGCTATTCCTTAAGTGACAAATTATCTCCCAAATAAGCCATCCCCTCCACTTTGCCCAAGTCAAGCATACCACATAACTATTAACGTAAAAACAAAATGTTTGCTCTCGTTCACTTAAAAACACAGAATGCAGACTTTCACCAGTTACGTACATGCCAAGTGACTTTCAGTTAAAAATTCATTGAAATAAGTTACACATATTGACTGTATTTGCATCTAGATGGGAATATCATAACCCACTATGTTGGAGAACAGTTCCGATAAGTTGGTTTTACGTACTGTTTCTCTAAATGTTTCCTTGCTCCAACATTATGGCATATAAATCATGCAGACGTTTGCACTGTGTGTTAGCACAGTCCATAATATGGACAGTCATGTCTAAGATATTGATCCTGTTTATTTCTGACAGGTAATACCTGTGATTCTTGGGGCTGCCATGCAACTTCTTGCAGAAGATCCAGCATGGATGAGCCACCTAGAATCTGCATTCATAACGTGCAGAACAGTGAGCTGTAATCTTGATGGGCAATACAACATTAAAACTGCAATGTTACAATTGCCAAATTAACTTCAGCCAAATACCCCCAACCAACTTCTTGACAAGTTATTCCTAAACCACCAGATCCTTATGATCATCTTATCAAATTCATACGGTACTTTTCAGAGTACTCAAAAAAATCTGGAGGCACTATTCTCAAGTCAATCAGCTTGGCACGCATGTTTTGGGTGATGGCAGAAGAAGTCGGCATGTGAAATCGTTCCCTGTAATAATCCGGATTACAAAGGTCTGGATTTGCTTCAAGAATATCCTGAACTTTTTCTGGCACTTTCTTGACGAAATAATGCGATGTGCTGACCGTCACCACTGTTCCCAAGTTGTTATTTTGTAAGAGGTTAGCAGCTGTGAGATACGGTTTAGACGTCAGATGCCGAAGAAAGCGCCAGCTACATCGTATTGCTTGGTGCGTCACTATAGGTCCTCTGGTTTGTAAGATAGCGGCCATGATGTTTTTCTGCGACATCTGGGCATTTGGTCCGAGAAGACTACTTCTGGCTCGTCTATGAACCACTGCTCTTAGTCTCTGCAGATATTAGAAATGAAAATGGAATAGAATTGTTTCTAGAAACCCTTCTGAGATTTGGTCAGGTATTTCAAAAATGGATGCTGATTTATATTTGAAGGTGCGATTGTGCTTTGTGTAATTGCACAAAATTTTCACTTGCATACATTTATGAGCATTATAGTTGGCTAACTCTAGTGATCATGACATCAAGTGATGGTGAAACAAAAAACAAATAGGCATGCATTCCAGGTAGCTAAGTAGAATAACCCATGTTTTGGAGAACGTAAGACTGGGAAACAAGACAAAAAAATCCTATAAAAAATATGAGTCACTTTAAAATAAGATAGGGCAGAGGGAAAATTGTTGAGTTACATCATATAATCCAATCACTTCCTAGTCCCATTGTGAGAGGGGTAGGTTGGGGCTAGTCTTCCACAAAAGATTACACTGATATAGACAAATTTGACCAGCCAAATGGTGTTCAGAATTTATCTGCCATTACTTGAGGAATCCAACCCAAAACCTTTTTGAATTCTTCTGTACGTCTGTACTATGCTTGAGTACATGCAATTCAAAATCTGCGCATTTGGGTGAATTTAAGCGGGATGCTCCCAGCAATGGCTGCCAGAGAGGCATTGGAATGTGTAAAACCAGATTGGTGTATAACACCACTGGCGAGTGCCAATTGTGTAAAACGTTTTTCTATGGAGTGTGAACTGCGCACTCTGATGAGATTGCGATTTATTCCGTATTGAAATATGTGTTTACACAATTTGGCACTCGACGACCCTCATAAGGTGCAACAAGAGATTTCATATAACAAGCTTTCTACCAAAAATATCCCTATGTGAAAGGATTAAGCGGAGAATTATTTCTGTGGTACAAAAATTGTGACATTTCTGATTTCCTATTGGAGCAAATAGAAAATTCAGACCGTTTTATATTGAAATATAAGCACCTAAAAATCACCTTTTGTTTTCACTTTTAAGGCATTTCTGTAGGCAAATGTAAGGTAAGAAATATATTGAGTGTAATCTATATGCAAGCAGGTCCGTATATGGGATGTGCCCCCCTCCCATTTCACAAAAGGGGCAGAAGGTCCACTTTTTGATAAATAAGTCCAAAATTCAGAAACAATTTGACATAAAAATCCACTTTTTGGTGACGAGATGTTTAAAGGTGCATTTCGTGATTCTAGCATCTCTGTTTTAGTTATGGTTCGCTAGATATTGTCGAAAAAAGCTTATTCCCAAAATTTTCACTTGATACCGATCTTGCGGTTTGATGTTATGAGCAAATGCTTGTATCACAGGTTCCCATAGGCTAGTGTACTGTAATTTCTGTCCGTTTATGGACAGAAAATACAAATATGCGAATTTCTTATAGATGCGACCGAATTTGCAAGTAAAATTGGGTACACATGCATTACTAAGGCTAACGGTTCATATGATATAAAAATCTCAACTTTTTTTGGGAAGTCGGGGGACGAGGCTGTGGATCACGAAATGCCCCTTAAAGAGTCTAAAAAGGACCATTTCTAAGCTGGTCCACTTTTACAAAAAAGGCCCGCTTTTTCGAAATCCCGCACCCCCCCCCCCCCATAAATCCTGCGTACAGCCCTGTAAGAAACCACTACATATGACAGAGATAGATGCCTTGAAATCTCTTGTTGCACCTTAAATAAATCTGAAACTGGTTCTCTGAATACATGAATATGACAAATTCCAGGCTGACTACTTCTTTCTGAATTCTGTTTTATTCTTTTACCACAAACTTCAACAGCTGCTATACATTCTAGCATTAATGCTCTTCACAAGTATCAAGGTAAAATTGTTTAACTTTACAATTCACAACTTCACAAATTTCCGTAAAGAAACTACACAATCTACTCTATGATCAGAATTGATATAAAAGAAAGACCATTGTTATTGGATTTAAATACAAGAAATGACCTATCAATACAAATCTGAGCAAAATGAACATCTGCACCAGAGCTGTAGAAAATGTGATCATGCCATCATGATAGAGAAAAAGAAACTTTGTTTAGTCATTAAACCGTTTACCCAGACCCATGCTAGGCAATTTCCTGGGATTTCATCAGTAAAGATTGGTCTTTGGTTACATGCAGCCACAATGATTTTGTGGGCAGACCAGATAACGGGTTACAGTTTCACTGAAAATAGCCTAGAGGCGAGACATTTTGTCTATAAATCAAGAGCAGGTTCTGGACAGAATTGCGTCTGTCTTGCTATCTTTAGCAATGGTTCAGTTTGACTGCGCTAAAACAATGAAACCACTGAAGCGAATCTGTGCTACTTCTAGCCAAGTTCAAGGTAGAGGGTTAAAAATAGCATATGTGTGTGTGTGTCAGAGTACAGTGTCTCTTTAAGAAAAAAAACAAAACAACTTTCTGAAAAAGATTTGAATTTCTAACCTACGTCTTTGAAGAAACTTATACGAGATAATCCCCTCTCTAGACAATTGCCATAGTAACAAACCATAAATGAATAGCAAACAGCAACAGCAGCAGCAACACAAAGTAAAACGCCAAACGAAAATTACATGTATGCCTAGTGCTGGGACGTGTAAAAGTTTAAACGTTTACACGAAAGGCAGTGTCAACTACACGTTTAGAAAAATCAATACACGTTTAACGTCAGCAAACCCTACTTTTTTTCAGTATTATTTTAATTGCTGATATGTCAAATTTTCACCCCAAATTACCCGCCGTCCTGTGAAAAGTAAAGTTAAACCAGTTCCAATGCCTTTCTAGAAATGGTTTCCGACTTTTACGGGAACAGGGGAATCGACCATTACCCCCAAGTTCTTGTACATAAGTGGAGCGACTTCGGCATAGACACCGCATAAACACGGCCCCAATTACCAGAATGCTTCAAATTACAGAGGGACTACAAAAAAGTAAAAATAGCAGCGGTAAAATGGCAGTTACCACAGTGATTCGTCGTTTTGGGGATTTTGGGATATTAAACTGCTTTATTTTGGTATAAAAACAGAAAATAGGTCAAGTACAAACAACATTTTATGGTTCAAGATGTAATTTATGACTCGAATGCAAAAGCCGCTGGGTAACCTGAATATGGACAATTTATGGTGCAAGAATTGCATTTCAGTGGAAGCGCCAAATTCGGCAGTCGTTAATTGTTATGACCGTTTAACCGTTTAAACGAAAGGAAATACAGACCTGCCCCCGCAGTGGAAAAGGATAGGAAATTAAACGGTAACTCCCAGTCTAGTATGCACCACGGTAGGCTAAATTACAAACCTTTTAAGAGGAGCTCAAATGTATCACTGAAGAATACAGAAAATAAGTGCTTCAATAGTAACAATGTACAGCGTGATAAGGGAATATTCTTGAAGAGAACACCAAGTTTGGATAGTGCTGGGGAACTAAGAACATTGCCGGTCTTGGTATACATTTAAACAAGGCGAACTCGTATTTACGTGATGGTTTAAAATATTGTCCCCGCCGCGGAATATCGCGATCACTAAGTGAGGACTAAAATAGCACAGGTCCACTCTTAATTTTGGCCACCACTACTCGAAAAAAATTGTTAACCTTTTGGTGGAATGGCCCTCAAGACATCCTTAAAATTGGTCATCATGTAAAAATCCCTGAAATTCACTAAATTTTAGTAAAAATATGATAATTTATATTCAATTTGGCACACACTATTTTGAAAAATCATGTGACCCACTTTTTAAATTGGGGACCAAACGAGGTCTAGAAAGGGGCAAAACCCCAGATTTTCCATTTTTCCAAGAAATGTAAACAGCTGGCAACCCAAAGACTGACCACGTTGTAATACACCCAAAACTAAAAAAAATACCTTTCAATGAAAACATGGGTACTACATATTTATGAATACCTTTGGGTTGGGTATCTTTCCCCCCTCCACCAGATTTGACCGTTGTTACTGTTGCCTATCAATTAGCTAATTTGCATATTTAAATTGCCGAAATATGCCTCAAATCTAATCAGGTCGAGAACTTTCCCAGCCCACTTCTTTCCACCAAGTTTACATCATTATTAACCCTTACAGAACTCCAGAAAACTTGTACACAAGGCCTTGCGGGAGAATTTTCATAAATTTGCAAATTAAGATATTTAAAATTAGCATATTTTATACACCCAAAATCTAAATAAAGGTCGAGAACTCATCAACCCCGAACACCCCCGCTTCTTTTCCACCATTACAATCATCGTAGCCCTCATGAAACTCCAGATAAATAGTCCACATATGGTCACAATGGTGACATTTCTGTGTAATGTGACCTTTTTCTTTCCCTTGACCTTTCCCCCACCACCCGCCGCCCTGAACAGACCCGGGAGATACCCATGGTGGTATGAATTACATGGTTCGTAGGGGGGTTTCCCTTCCCCACCTACAATTACACCCAAGTTAGGCTACTCTAGTTCATCCAGAAAAAGATATGAACCAATTTCACAGGGTTTAACCTTTTTTATCACGGACATACATACGGACAATACGGACATACATACGGACATACGGACGGAGCCCATTTTATAGTCCCTCCCTAACTTCGTTCGGCGGGGACCATTAAGCCACCTGGCCACTTTTGCCACTTCTCATTCTACATCATAATAATTTACCAATATCAAAATTTCATGAGATTTTAAAAAATACATCGTTCCCAACCCGTGTGTCACCTGCAATCGTGGTTTGCGTGGGTTCAAAGTCATTTTTGTTTGTTCATTGTGTTGAGTAATCGCCAATATTAAACCAAGTAACTCTGCTTTCATTGCACACTCGTCATACACCAATTCATTTTCATTCATTACAAACTCTCATTTCAGAACCAGTAATGTTTAATTTATAACAACCATCAGAACCCAGTGATACAAGATGCTACTGCCCTAGTATGAAGTCCCTAAAGATTTCATATACCCCACCACCTTTAAAAAAATTCTACAGGAAAGGAAATCTTTTTTATTTATGGCCCTACCCTAACAAATTCTTAAACTATAAGGCCAAAAATAAAGATTTTAAGTACATGTAGACTTTGAAGGGGTACAATGATGGAAACCTTCCCAAAGTTTCTTTCCACTGGGATGAGTTTCAGATTGAATGATTTAAAGAGAACCGTACTAAGATTCACTTATACCATGAATACGGTATAAAAAACCATTATATTGAACACATATGGAGTGGTTTCATGGGAAAAGGAATTAACTAACCATAAAAATGAATTAAAAACATTTGTCTGACCATGCACTATTTGAAATTCGCGCTAGTGTATATGGGATATGTATTTGTGTTATGCGATACGGACGGCACAGTAGCGTCGATACACCTTCACACATGATGCTTTCATAATGTGTATTTGCTACGGCATGTATGACGCAAACGTGCCTGTCGTATCGCATAACACGTTATAACAGCGCGAATTTTAAATAGCACATGGTCAGACTAGATGGTTTTAATTCATTGTTAGGGTTAATATAAGTCCGTTTTTCTATGAAACCACTCGATATGTGGTCAATAATTATTTTGTAGTGTATATTATGTAATATTATTCGTTGTACGGGTTCTCCTTTAAGATTGCTGAGGTACCATAACCCTGTTTGATGTAGTACATACACAATATATGCATCTATGTATCTGCTTGAATATTACATGCTGGAACTTGTTTGTGAGGCTTGCTAGTGTGATCGCATGCCTTTAACGCCTTTCATTAGTGCGATTTATCTCACCCTTTAACGGTAGGTGACCAAATCATGGTCTGATTTTTCATGTTGTTTTCTTCCTCACATGGAAGCATATAAATAATTTGATATAAAATTGATCGATTAAAAAGGTGCAACGAGAGATTTCAAAATCAGGTTGGTCCTCCAAAAAATGGTGAAAATTCTGATTTTGGCATGCTGTGTAAAGCTTTATATCAAACATTCAGCCATTCTGTAAGGATTAAGCTTAGAACTGTTTTTTTGGTACCAAAAAACATTGTGAAATTTCTAATTTTGTATAGGAGCAAATACAAATTCAGCTTATGTTTTCTATTGAATATAAGCTTATAAAAGTCACCTTTTTGTTTCCACTTTAAGACATTTCTGCACCAAAATATAAGGTGTAAGAGATCCTTTGAGTGTCTAATCTAAATGAAGTCACTAAATATCACACCTTACCATGGATGTCCCATCCTCTCATTGCATGCCCTTTAAGTCCAAATTAATTGGTGAGCTATGATTGCAGAAAATATTTTTAAAACGTCATAGCGAACCAAAATCTTGGGCGTAAACATCCAATTTTTTATATCATGTGTTGGATCCGATATTTCCACAACACTGGACTCCTCAAAACAATGATAATGAGCTGAATCGGTAGTATGTAAATGTATTAATAAATGCACTGGGGATTGTGCGGATAACACTACAACAAGCGTTTGAGTACTATGCAGATAGTTTTAAGGCTATGGTACTGATACAATGTTGATTGGCCTTTTAATTAGTTTGTGCTACAGACCTGGGGATTACGGTATTTCCTTCACTAAAATTAAAAAATATTATTTTAACCAGGAAAAGCTGTGACCCCACAAGAAAAGAGTGCACATTATTTAGAAAAGTGAATAAAATGTCAACTCAATTTATTTCTAGAATATCAGTGACCAATGGATATACATAACCTCAATATGCTCAAGCGAACAATGGAGCTAATGATATTCAATAATCGGCCAGGAACACACTTCACATTCCTTTACATCTGGTCCATTGTTATTGTGCAAGTAATTGAACAGATTTCAAATGTTATGTCCTTGCCGCATTGGCGTAAGTTCTTCCCTCATTCATGATAAAAGAAATCTTGAGATTCTACTGCGTTCAATTAACTTTGACCATATTAATAATTGTTTTCAAAAAGAAAATGTAAAGGGACAAAATTCACGAAAGAAAAGCCCATGGCAAGGGCTGACCTAATTTGTGCATAACCTAAATCCGCAAGTTATTGTCTTTAAACCCCTATTTCTATTCAATTTACCAAGAAAGGCAACGGTATTCAGAGACCTACATTTTTAAAAATCTTGAGCGAGTATGTTGCCCTTTATGTTATGAACAGATACCAGAGCTCAATACGGGGAAGTGATAACACCTGAAATAGCTTGAAATCTTTTCAACAGTGTGGGCAGTAACAATGGACCTGCATACCCTGTTGAGAAAAAGATCTGAAGTGTTTCAGATTGATTGTTGAATATCATTAGCTCTATTGTTCGCTTGAGTTTAGGCATACATATTGGTCACTGACATTCTGGAAGTTGACATTTTATTCAATTTTCTAAATAATGTGCACTCTTTTCATTTGGGGATACAGCTTTTCCTGGTTTACATAATATTTTTTAAATTTTAGTGACGGAAGTAAGTTATCCCCAGTGCTGTAGCACGGAAAGATGGTTAAATCGCAAACGTATCACAGCCTAAGTGTAAGTACAGAGTAATGCACTATACAATGGTGGGATTGCTTTACATATTTCTATTTTGAAACACAATGCAGAAGCATCACCTAAGTGCCCTAAGCATCACTCATCTGAAAGGAACCCAAGAGCATGCAGCTTAAGTCGTATCTTTGCATGAATACAGTTTGGCAATGGAAGATAGTATCGGGCAATATATACTGTCGGTGTTGTGCAAAACTCCTCATTTCTTCAGGATAGACAAATTTCCATCGGAGGTTTCGTCACAAAAACCTGAGAGGATCTTATACAACTTTTGCTGCCAGAAGATATGGCTACCACAGTGCCAAGATTGGCAGATTCCACTCATTGGCTGTCATCGAGAACTGTGTGCGGTAGGCTTGCGTATAAAGCTCCATCCTCGTAAGACAGATTTGTGCGTGCAAACGGGTCCCCTACTTGGAAGGAGAGCGGCCTTGATAGTTTTCATTGTCATAGCCAACTTGATTCCCAAAATACCGAGATCATGTCTGTCCATCAAACTGGGCGATACCAGACCTCTCTCCCTGAGTATGGTAAAATCAAATAGAGAAAATATTGCAAGCCTCAGTTAACAGATTATGCAAAAATGGAATAAGTTATCACATTTTCTATTTCTTAAATACATTGCCAAAATCTAGGCAGCTCACTTCCTACCTGCATTATCTTTGTAGCAAAACTTGCTCCAAGTAACAAGAACATAGTAACCAATGACCTGCATCTGACTTATCAATATTTGGCAAACAAAGTTATTGATATGGCATGTGGACAAAACCCCAACAGAATGATAGAGCCAAGTGAGGAACCATTGTCTGTGGTATAACAACTTCATTAACATTGCTAGATGGAACTTTCATCTGCAAATTACACCAACTTGGCAGACACGCTCTGTGGGCGAAGTATCATGCAAGTTTACTCCACACGCTATTTGTTTCCAAAATTCACCATAGGGTCAATGCAAGTTTACCTGTCATTTTCTCATTGGCGCAAATTCTGTTAGGTAACATCCGTTCACCGCTGCTATAAAGGTAGTATATAGCCTTGAGCATGCACAATAAATTACCATACCAAGCATTCTATGAGCATCCTTAAGCCCTTATCTGATGGAAAGTCCCTGTAGTTCTTGTTGAATCTTCAACCTCCAAAAACACTTTAAAAAACAAAACTCTCATTAAAGCTATGGGGTATTATCCAAGTATAGTGTAATATTGTTGCACTATAGATAGTAAAATTCAGTACAGCCTTTTGAGTATATATAGCATATAGTGTAGTATAGTGTAATCTCTACAGGATGGTGGAACAGTAGAGCTTCAAGTAATTGCATTATAGCGAAGAATTGTGTCATGAACTATAACGAGTAGTAGGTAATAGCAGTAAAACCAGAGGGATTGGTTTTATATTTCTCTAGGTGTGTGTTGTTTGAACCATACACCTGTGGAATGGCATCAATCACCCAGAGTCTTAACGTCACACATCGCAACAAGCCCAATAGCACCGCATCTTAAGTCGCATCTTCGCGTTAATAGAGCTTGGCATGGAAGATAGTATCGGGCAATATACGCTGTTTGGTGTTGTGCAGAACTCCTCATTTCTTCCATGATGTACAAACTCCATCGGCGTTGTGGCTACTTCACAAAAACCTTACAAGATCTTGTACATACTTTGCTACCAGAAGATACAGCTACCACAGTGCCAAATTGGAGCTTCTAACTCCTTAGCTGCCTCAAAACGGTATGGCGTAAGCTTGCGTAGAAGCGCCATCCTCCAATGACAGCATTGTGCGTGCAAACAGGGCCCCTAATTTGAAGGATAGCGGCCTTGATGGTTTCCGTTGTCATGGCCAATTTGATCCCCAGAATGCCTTCATGTCTGCTGGACCTCTTTCCCTAAAGATGGTAAATCAAAATACAGAAAATATTGCTTGCCTCAGTTAACAATGATTACAAAATGAAATAATTTATGGTATTTTCTGCTCCTTAAATAATTTTCAAAATGTAGGCAGCTCACTTCTCTACTGCATTATCTTTGCAAGGCATAAACTGGCTCCAAGTGAAAAAACACAGTACCAAAGACATGTAACTGATTTATCAATATTTAGCATATGCAACTTTATTGGTATGGCATGTGGAAAATCCTCAACAGAATGAGAGAGAAAAATGAAAATGAGAAATCAAGGGCATAAACTTTTGAGGTTCATGAGATCCAAGTCAAAGTGTTCTTTGTAAGGATCTTAAGAACAGTGCAGATGTCAAGAGATTTATAATGGAAACGAAGAGTAGCAAGTACTTAATCCTTTGGAAATTAAAGCCATGTCCTATAATTTGTCAGCCATCAACACTAAAACTTAACAATATTTGACATGCTATGCAAAACTGCACTAAAGTCAGCAAAAAATTTCTCATTACCTGCTAGTAGTTTGAGATAAGGAGCCATCTCCGAATTCTCACAAATTGCTTACATCAAGACCATAGACCTTTTCCACTTGCAATGAATATTTACACATACATAATTCCTTCAACGTGGATGGAAAGGACAACTACAACTAGGTCATGCACTTGAAAACATGTAGATCATATCCAGATATATCATGCACACACCACTTTAATAGAATGAATCCATAAAACACACTTTGAACAGCAAGTGATTTAGTCTCAGTATTTTGCCAAGTTGTCAGAAGCTGACATCTGATACTATACCAATATCACTCTAGTGTTTTACAAAATTACTTTTAAATCGGACATCATCTACACATTGAATGCCTCATGTTTCATCAGCAATAAGTCCAAGAGCATGCAGCTTCAATCTCAAGTTTAAATGAATAACTCTTGGAATCGGAAGGTAGTATCTTGCAATGTACGTCTCTGGTGTTGTACATAACTCTGCTTTTTCTTCCAAGATGGTAGAAATTTCCATGGGTTGTTTCTTCACAAAAACTTGACAAGATCTGTTACCAGTACCATCACTTCTTGAAGATATGGATACCACATCACCAAGATTGGCCAATTCCAATTCCTTGGCAGCCTCAAAGAACTGCTTTGAGGTGAGTGTGCGAAGAAAGCGCCACCCAGTCATGATAACTTTATGTGTGCAAACGGGGCCCCTACTTTGTAGGATTGCTGCTTTGATGTTGTTCTTTGTCATACCAAGTCTGGCTCCAAGAATACCATGGTTTCTTCTCATCCAGGACTGGGTGGCCTGAAGATGTAATCAAAATACAGTGCGAGCCTCGGTTATAATGAAACTTCACTCAGAGCATGTGGAATTACTCAGTGTGATTAGGGTTGACAAAAAAGAATTTATTGTTGGAAGATGCTTACACTATACTTGAATATCAAAGATGGGACTTGATGCAGAACTTGAGACTTTTGACTTGTTTGTAACCCCACACTGGATTGACACACCTTGCTTTGGACATCTTTAACTTTATTATTATTTTGTTTTTATTATTTTTTTTAAAAATTAAGTGGGCATTAACTTTTTATTGGTTTATATTGTTTTCATATTACTTGAATAAGAGGCATTTGGGAGTATACAGAGTAGTTAGTATGTACGTAAAGATATGTCCATGTATGTCTGTGTAAGAAGTGAGCCAATTTTTAGGTGGTTTAATGTGGTTTGGTTAAAGGTGATGACAGAACCACTGTGAAATTACATGCGACCCTTAAAGGATGATTTTAGTGCAGTGCAGCACATTAAGTGTTATCTATTGGTGCAAGATCTGTGATATAATACCTAACCATAAATATTTTTCCCTATTGAATGACTTAACAGGGGATAATTGTATTTTGTGAAATTGTTCATTAATTTTTTTTTGGCATAAATTTGTACCACTTTTGACTTGTATTGACAGATATAGAAACTGGATTCGCTGTATCTGCATATACAAAAGATTTGCACACATTTGGGTGTATTTGCACAATATGGGTATATTTGGGCTGTAAAGCATATGAGAAAAACAATAAATGCAAGCTTGCATCAAGCTTCAAAAAGTGTGATGATTTGTGTGCTAGTTCCACCAAGTGCATTTCAACAATGCGAAGCAGAACAAAATAGATTCAAACTTTTAATACTACTAAATGCAATATCTATCAGAACAAACATGGCTGCCAGACTGTCCATCTCCATTTACTTGCATGTATCTGAGAGCAGAATGGCAGATAGAATTCATGAGTCAGCTATATTCATAGGATGCACACTTAAAAAGGGAAGACAGACATAGACTTCTAAAGCAGCGCAACTTGATCCTTCATATCACCTTTCACCATCATATTTTACACTTGTCAAGAGGATCTGCAATAAGCGTAAATCTGGGTGAGAGGGGATGGTCAGTATGATCATCCCCCATGTTGATGTCTGTTCATGTGTTTTTGACCAGAAATAACCTCATATTTTACCATAATAGTTTTAAAATGGTAAATTTCTGCGCACTTTGTGCGCATTTTGTTCTAATTACAATTACATTTAACAATTTTAGCTACAAAATGGCAAAATTTTTAGCGTGCTTCGCATGAGTTAGTAATGGATCTTTTCAGCAAACCCCGTTTCATTCATAAATTTTCATCAACCAACCCCATCCCCCAATGTCAAGAAATTTAGGCCACTGGGTATCCGACAGAGCCTATCCCTTCATGTACAACTAGTACATGATCCCATGTGCTTTTAATAAGGGGTGTGTGCCTGCTAATGGTCCTTTTATCCCTAGAGGACTTTCCCCCCTCAAAAAGCATATCACCCAGGCTGTTTAATGTAAGCTTAACAAAAATGTGTACTGGTACAATAACCATAGCAATTTGAGATGGGTTTTGTTCATAAAATTAAATTTTCCCTGTCTTAATTTTCACTGGGAAATGCGAAATAGAAAGAGAGAAAGAGAGAAAAGCAGTGGTAGATAACAACAATGATGGTTCACAAGTCAAGTAATTGCCCAAATGGTTTTGCCTTAGCTGGTAAATAAGAATTGCATTTGTTACATCAGGTAAATATCACTTGATTCGGTTCCATTTCTACCTTTAATGCTTTGTCTGTATTTGCACCAATAATTGTTAGAAACAATGTTAACATTGATACAAATATCAAACAGAACATATCATAATCTTGTATCAGTTTATAATAGATTCCACCCATCGTGTCACCTTTTGCGAAGAACCAAGGCGATGCCATATTTTAAAAGTTGGAAGAACGGCCGGAGGGTCATACCTTTATTCTCATTCTTAAAACAAGCTTTATCATTTTAAGTCATCTTACCCAATTTCGCGATGCTTTAAACACAAAAAAACCGCCTTTAAATACAACCAGAAAGGACGGCCATCACCCAGTGAAAACCATCGAACAACCCGCTGAACGCCAACGATCATACACACGCGACGCAACGTTGGCAGGCGCAGCGCGAAGTCCAAAACGCGGTATGACGGGCCTTCTTCAACCTAAAAATAACATTCATACGCAGCGCGTACTACCTGGGTTCAATTAAAACTAATTGACCCGGGCATCACAATGAAAATTTGCTTTACATTTTCACAGCTGTGTTTTAAGAAATGCAGCAATGGTCCATCGCAAAGAAAATCAATTCTGTACTAAATGAAATCATTCAAGTCAACATAAACGCATACATAGAATGCAGCTGACTAATGAGTATTTGCTTCAATGGTTTTCAATGTAACAGGTGAGTCGAATGTTACTGATTTTTGAGTGCCCGTGCTTTGGATATGAAGGAACACAAAAGTCTTTGCACTCTCTATGTAGACATGAATATCCAATTGAATTTTACAGAGTTTTTTGGGACAAATTAGGACATTTGGTGGTGAACTGTTTCAATTATTGCTTTAATAGGGGCTATATGACTGATGAGCAACGTAGAGGGGTTATTACTTTAATTCCTAAAGAAGGAAAAAATGATCAGGATTTGAAAAATTGGAGGCCCATCACATTATTGAACGTGGATTATAAGATAGCTTCCAAAGCAATTGCAAACAGGTTCAAGAAGGTTTTGAATTCAGTTATATCATGTGATCAAACAGGCTTCTTATCAGGTGGATACATAGGTGAAAATGTTAGATTAGAATTATGCTTGATATCATTGAGTATGTAGACAATGTGAACATTCCAGGTTTGTTATTTTTTTTTTTTTTGGATTTTGAAAAAGCTTACGATAAGCTGGAATGGTGCTTTGTTTATAAATGCTTGGATGTTTTTGGTTTTGGTAATGATATTATAAAATGGATTAAACTTTTTTACACACAAATAGCTAGTTGTGTAGTAAATAAGGGGCATGTTTCTCCATACTTTACCTTGACACGCAGTCTGAGGCAGGGATGCCCAATGAGTTGTTATATTTTCGTCCTCTGTGCAGAAATTTTGGGTATTGCGATTCGTAAAAATCCAAATATTAAGGGTATAGCCCTAGATGCTGAAAATTCCATTAAGCTCACAGTTTGCAGACGATACTACTTTATTTTTGGATCGTTCAAAAGAGTCCTTGGTGCACTCAATTAAACTTATTTTAAATTTTGGTAAAGTGTCTGGTTTAGTGTTAAATTACTCCAAATCATCAATTTTAAGAATTGGCTCCATTAAAAATGAGGATATAATTTACCTTCCAGAGAAGAATTTTATATGGTCTAAAGGCCCAATCAAGTTTTTGGGTATTTATATTTCTTTAAGTCGCTGTGAGGTTTTGAATTTAAATTATGAGGCTCATTTTAAGAAAATAAGCAACACCCTAAACATCTGGTCTCAAAAGGGTTTAACCCCAATTGGCAGGGTAGCTGTGATAAAATCTTTAGCAATTTCACATCTTACTTATTTATTGTCGATTTTACCAAATCCACCAGATGAGTTTTTGAAGAGAGTTGAGAGATTATTTTTCAAGTTTATTTGGAGTGGTAAACAAGATAAGTAGAGATTCTATGTACAACAAGATTAATGAGGGTGGTTTGAATATGACCAATATTTTTCTTTTTAAAGGAGGATGGCCCGATTTTAAGTCTGTAAGTTTTTCATCTTGATAGAATGGCCTTCACCCCAAAACCCCACTGTAAAGTTTCGCACCGATATTTCAAACCGTTTTGATGTGAGAGCTAAAAACGTGATTTTGCAATCCCCATAGAGTACTGTGTAAAAAAATTAATATTGGTCGACCAAAAGGGGGCACATTTTCGCTCATAACATCCAAACCAAACATCCTTTAGCCCTAAGATTTCACAGGGTAAATGAGAAAAATAGTAGCTTTCTTATGATATCAAAATTTTGACCACTTCCGGTAAAATCTGGGGTGCCTGGGGACGAGGCTATTAGCGATCGGGCCATGGACCTTTAAAGATGATATAAAAATTGCACGGGTGAAGCGTTATCTTGATAATAACCAGGGAAAGTGGAAATTTTTATTGGCAAGAGAAATTGAGAAACTTGGTGGTGACTGGATTTGGTAGTGCTATCTGAGCGAGATTTCAGATTTTGATTTGAGTAAAATTAGTAATGTTTTTTTAAAAGATATTTTTAAAAGCTGGTTTAAATTAAAAGATGTGTATAGTCCTAAGAAGTGCGACAAGGTGCTTTGGTATAACTCAAATATTTGTGTCAATAATAAGTGCATTTTCTATCGCAATTGGAGCAAACACAAGGTTAATTTCATTTCTGATCTTATTCATAATGATCATCTCATGAGTTTCTCTGATTTCAGGGATACTTATCCCAATATCCAGTGTAACTTTATTCAGTATAGAGGTTGTGCCTGTGTCGTCATCAACCGTAATGCTGAACTTTGTTCAACAGGATCAAATCAGAAACCGCTGTTATTGCACCATGTTATTGGTATACAAAAACAAGATTATTCCCAAGGTTGCAAGCAACATTAAATTGAATGGACTGCATTAGGGTATAGGACACCTGTTCGATTCTCTTGTTCCTAGCCAATCGATTAAAACAGGCACAACCTCTATTATGGTATCCTTAGGGCCATTCAGAAAAATTGTAAAGCTGATTGTGCAGCTTTGTTTACAACCAGTGGTAAAAGGGAGGAACCAGATCACCTGTTGTCACAATTGTTAAAGGAGCATAGAGTGTGTAAATTTGCATATGAATGCATGAGACAGAGTGTGTGCCCTGTCTCACAACAGTATTGGAATTCCAGAGTGAAGGATCTTTTTGATCAGCTAGATCCAATTGACAATTGGGGTAAAGTGTATACAATGGCTTTTAAATGTACTTTGGATACATATTCTAGATATTTTCAGTTTAAAATGATTCATAATATTTTGGCAACAAATAGTTTTTTGAAAAGAATTGGTTTGAGCGATAATGAAAATTGTACATTTTGTGATGATGTAAGAGAAACTATAAAACATCTAATGTGGGAGTGAAATGTAACCAAAGTCTTTTGGAACAAAATAATCTCCTGGATTAGTAATGATTTAGGAGATAATTTATTACTTGATTTTAAATCTATTTGTTTTGGATTGTTTATTAATGAAGAACACAATATTTTTAAAAACCAGATTATCTTGTTAGGAAAACGGTATATCTACAGGTGCAAAGTTGAAGGGAAACCTTTGAATTTTCTAGTGTTTAAAGAATGGGTAAAAGTAATTGAAAGGGCAGAGAAACATTGCATCAAGAACTGATAGAATGACTTTTCATGTAAAAAAATGGAGTTTGTTTTTGGACTGAACTCTCATGCGAAAGGTCCGCAAGTTGATGGAGTGTGTACAAGCATGGCATTGTATTTGCGTGTATTTGATGTAGTGTAATTGGTTTGTCTTTTGTGTGAGGTCTGGTGGTCCTTTTATGTATGTTTTCTTCCCCAATCACCAGGCCAAGTACAGGTAATAAAGAAGTAAAAAAAAAGACATGAAAGACAAGATTAGTTCGTTCATGGAACAGGTGAATCAGGCCACATATTCTGCCTCCTCTCCTAACTAATCGACGCTGTCCAAAACTTTTCATCTGGTGACACGATGGGTTGAATCTACTATACACAAAATATATAAACAAGATATAATTCTGACACCAAAGATTTTATCTGTTTTAGAGGGTATGTGACAAATTCCACTACAATTTGCTTCAATGTGTTAATCTATAAACAATGTGGGCAATACAGCTTATTTGCCGATAAGTATCTGGTCAATTCAGCTCATCCTTGTTGACCACAGCATATTACTGAATTACACATTCTATTTGGCACAGTTTTCAAAGCCGGAGCTATAAATTCATTCTTTTTAGTTTTGTCTGCCACCATTACCTCCCATGCCACATCATATAAGGCTTGCAGCTTGACTCACAAATTGTGACTATGAATAGTCCAAGCAACATTTAACAACAATGAGCTCGCACTTTGTCTTAACAACTTTTACCAACATCCCAATCTGTTCCTAGGACATCAATCAGTTACTTCTGTCAATCATTCAAAATCTTGACTGGTTAAGTTACACTCCTGCAGTGTAAGCACACATCTTTTCCAAGGACTTAAGTTTTAGAGAAATACTTTGTTGCGAATCTCGGTCGCAGCCATACTCAGGATTTTCATATTTCCTACAACTCATTACTCTGAATTTACATACAGAACATCTTGGTGAATATTTTTTTTAAGTTGTAGAAGAATACCTGTAACATCAAAAGAATATTGGTATAAGCATCTATATGCATGATGTAACAGTCTCCTCTTTCCTGATTATGCATTTTGATCAGGAAAGAGGACCAGCTTGTAGATCCCGTACCAAACTCTGGGAACAATGACTTGAAGGTGTTTTGGGGTTCCTTGGTAAATGTTGAATGTTTTGAATCAGGTTTTCTGCTTCAATGTTTCTGCATTTTTGGGAAAGGGAAAAAAGTTAACACAGGGGTCAAAATGGCAGCGATTTCATGTTTCAAGGTCAAGACTATCATTTGTACTATTATAAGTTGCAAAATTGACTTTCTTATTCAGGAAAACATAATTAAACACTTGCATCTTTAAAATCAAATAATATTAGCAGTATGACCTTGATTAGAAGTATGTTGACTCGGACATTGTTTTGGCCATAGAGTCCTCATTTGAGGTCTGATGGATGACAAACTATATGTTTTTAAATTCTGTATGATAAAGTGAGTAATTAGACATGCATATCGATTCAATTGCGACAGTTCTCAACAGAAAGCCCAATACAGATGGCGGAACCATTCTTGGTCAAGTCACCATCGACAGACCTGAAGATATTGAACGACTTGGATTTTGCTGCATTTAAATAGTACGGCCTCAAGGTAAACTCTGAGAGAACAGCTTGAACCTCAACAAACATAAGGAAACATATCCTGTAAGGCTACTACCAACAGCAATTGTGCGTCCAAGTCCCATTTAGAGATGCATCCGTAATTATGAATGCCGAGTCTTAGTTTTGCTAATCCCTGAGATAGTGATCTCAAACTTGCGAGATCCCTGCAGATGGCAATGTAACTGCAGAATGAAGCCTATCATTACTGTTACAGGCTAGCTATGATATTACACGTGTTGAAAGTACATGTATAGGAGTGAGATTTGCGTTGTTAAATTATAAAAAACCCTTCCTGTGATTGAACAATGCCTGGAGCCGGACAACCCAGTTTTCGTTTATAATTAGAACACTGCCTGATAGACCTGGACTCGGTTACCATTATGAACACTGGATTGGTTAAATATCAGGTTTTTTTTTGTCCATGATAGAATATAGAATTTGTAGCACACATTCTAGGTTGTTTCATGGGTTCATATTAGCCTAGAACAGTTGAGATATTCTTGGTTGAGATATTATATTAATTAGTATAGAGGGCTTGGGAAGTCAAATAATGAATGCACAAGAATAACACATCCGTTATATTAAATGTCAGATGTAAGTTTAAGTGGTCATTAAGACATTTCTAATTACTTCAATAACAACACCAGATTTGATTTGCGGCAAATACGAACCAAAATATTTCCAATTTTGTAGATTTCCAATGTTCTTACTGCCACTTTGGTTGCCACCTTGGATTTGAAACAGGTTAACAATATTAAAACACCATTTTTTAATGATCTGTGTCTTGATTTTTCTTAACATACAATTGTATTTAAAAAAATGATTTCTTATATCAAAGAGGCCTTATGAATCCTAGTAGGCTGTTTAATCAAATTTTGGTGACCAGGATATAAATTTTGGCACACATCCAAGTTAACATTTGAGCTATCCTTCCTAAATTAAGTACATGCATTATCTTGTACAGCTCCTCTACAAACAGGCATTATCCATAATTTAGTTTTTGTTTTGCACATAGTGCTTAAGAAGTGTTAACAACTCATTAAATTTGTTTCCATTCGAGAATAGTAAATTACAAGCTAATTGTGAAGTATATCTACAGCAACATCTTACTTTTTTCTCATATACTGACCATATCAGCCATAAAAAGGTACCTACAAAATATGTACAAAATGCACCTCTAAAGTTGTCATGGTGAATCTTTATGGGAATAGATGAGATGAGTGTGAAAACTACTGTATTTCAGAGGAGTTTCCATAACCGGACACTTTTATTCTGACACACTTATGAATTTGGAAACCTTAACAGAATAAACATGTTTTATTCCGTGAAGGGTTCCTAATTGATAGGTGTGTCAGAAAAAAGTGTGTCGGATGGGTCAGGTTACGGAAACTCCCGTATTTCAGTATGATTCTTATGATACACTTGAAGATCACACTAAACATGTTTTGGCTCATTGAATTCACACAGAGTAAATTCATAACTTCCATATTTCTGCTTATTACATATACATGTACATAATAGGATGCTGCTTATTTCCTTCAAAATAATTATGAAAATAAGATTAAATGATAATTTATATCTTACACTTTTATAACTGTGTATTCGTCTTATTTTGTTTGAATTTATATGAGATCAAGCATCACAAATTGGTTTCACATTGATAAATTTAGAGTTTTGTCACTATTTTACACTTCATATAAATTGAACCCAGATACAAAAATAGACACTTATCATAGGCAAAAAGTATTTTATTCCATATGTGACCTAAGTATCGAACTCTAATCTATTACATGTAGGGGCTACACTGATCCCACGTGTCACTGACTAGTAATAAACAATAACCAGGCACTGCTGATCAGTCAGAAAAACTACAAACACCACTTGCACAGAAAGAGCTTGCAAAAATTATCCTTTTCCAGTAAGAATTGTCTATGTTAATGTGTAGATTTCTTCATGGAAGTAGCTACAAAGCTTCTACCGAGTAGTATGCTTACCCCTCTGTGGATTACCCAAGTTCCTACCTACTAGACATTACACTCACAGGCCAGATCAGTGTGTTTTTTTGTCGCATAGATGGAGAGTGTACACACCACCGCGGTCTGCACAATTGTGTAGTAGCTAACATGGTTACACTGGCTCTAGAAGTATGGTATTGTCTCATGGGCCAATTTTATTTTTTAGATATTGTAGCATATACTTGGATGTTTTTAAGTTCAAGCTTGTGAAGGTTTTGATGAAGCCCAGATAACAAAAGGAGTGTATAGTGCCCTCATTTTGTCTACTATCAAGACGGTGGCGTAGTAATTGCAGGACAGATATGAAGAAGCTGCATGTTTACTCTGGTTCTGTCCACAGACCATATGCCCCTTCTCTCTCCACATATTGGGCAACTAAAGGTAGCCATTAGGGTAGGTACTATAGAGGAGACATCACTCTATAACTGGTGCAACAGGATTTTAAGTCTTCCCATTTTCGTGATATGTAAAGTGCTTTCATATAGATTAGACATGGCAATAGATTCCCTACCATTTATTGACTACAGAAATAAACTTAAAATGGGAATACAATGTGATTTGTATATGCTATATTTCAATAGAAAACAGGCCTGACTTTCGTATTCTGCTCCTATACGAAATTAGAACTTTCACAATTGTGGTACCACAGAATCAGTTCTCAGCTTAATCCTTTCAGATGGGACATTTAATGATAGAAAAGCTTTTCCACCAGTGCAAAAATCAGATTTCATATTTTTTGTTTCGGGACAAACCTGTTAGTTTGAAATCTCTCGTTGCACCTTTAATGATCTGTACTTGGAAGCTGTCTGGCAGCTACTGTATCTGTCAACTAGCTCAATGTGCACTGTGCAGAAGCTGCCATGGTAGACACGGTGTGCTGCATATGGCTCCATGCAAGCCTGGTAGTAAAGAATCAAACCATGTCAGTGTGTGAACCAGCAGGGGGCAGAAGCCGAGGCCACCCCCCCCCCCCCCCCCCCGTGTCAGCCCCCCCGAACGAACTGACCATTTGTACAGTGGTCTATAGAAAAGGACCCAAATTTCCCCCTCCGAAAATTCCTCGGCACCCTTCCTGTCTGGCCCCCCCACCCATTTGCAAAGGTCTGGTTACGCCACTGGAAGATGTACTTGATATGAAAACTACATACAATCTATTAAATTGACCGCATGTATATGCGGGGTCTTCCTCATTATCCTTTATACTACTGCAATGGCAGCTCAGCTTCAGGCCCACCTTGCAGGTATGGTGTGAATCTTCCTTGTACCTACCTGCCTTGCCCTTTTGCAGACACGTTGGATAGCTTTAGCAGTGTCAGAGTGCACATCGTCAGATCATCGTTGAAGCCAGGAACTGAGAATTGCGCTGCTGGAATATTGAGCTTCAAATTTGCTTTAATTAGCCTAGGATATTGAATGTGATTTCCTTCCTTGTTCCTGCTTCGACCTGTCATGTTTATGAAATCTAGCACATCGGGATCAAATTCGCTCTAACTAAAAATCAGACACAGTGTTTCCCTCCTCTCGGCATCAGTGTGCTTTTTCCACCCCCTTAGTTCAAGCAATTGTCTAACATATCTTCCTTTCGTCTTACAAAACCGGCCTTGCCACCCAATAAAATTCCGTCGGGTCCTAACTCGACACCTTCTTCCTTGATATAAATTGGTGCATAGAGTCCAGTCCCTTCTTGAAAATACTGCGGGTTAGCTGGGCCAGGGTCCAGACGAGGTGCCACGCCAAGTTCTTCATTAGGCCTGCTTCTGTTGTAATACGCTTAGAAAGATTTTTTAATACATTCAAGCAGCTTAAGTATAACTCCTTCAAGAGATTTAATTCTTTGGTTTTGCTCTTAATTGTGTTTCAGAGTATTAATTCGGCTTCCGATGTAATTCTTTAATGATGCTATTGAAATGTAGTTAGTGTATGCGAGATGGTCCTTAAACGCTGCTGTACTTCCCAAGCGTTCAGCAGCTCCTTCCATCCGCATTTGGGTATGAACATCTGTAAGTGTCGCATCATCAGTTATGTTGAACTCATCTTCAGACCCTGTTTAAAAAAGGAAAGAGTGTAAAGCGTAAATTAGATGAATGATTGGCAAGAGTTCCATATGTACCCCCTTTGAAGTTGTACTTGTAACAAATTCTTTTTTATTTTTGGCCTTAGGGTTAGAGTATTTGCTAGTGTAAGGCCATTAATAAAAATAATTTTGTTTCCTGTAGAATTTTTAAGGGTGTACATATGAAACTCTTTCACTATGATTAGTTGGGAGAGGGAAGGAGTGAATGATGGGAGGGATGGGTGCGTTGGTGGGTGGATGGATGGGAATGAGAGAAGTTTTCTATTAGGTCCTATATTTAGGTCCATCTTGAATAACTTAGGCCTTAAAAATTTAATTGTGTAGGCCCAATTTGTACAAACAAGATAAAGATTTCAAATTAATACTCACAACGCTTTGATGTCCCAGCATTTGCAGCAATTGTCTCGTTGGCATCACTTGATTCTGATTGGTCCATCCTCTGAATATGTTCACTCTCTTCAAATGACATCGTTGAGTTAATCTGGGCAATATTCAGATCAATAGAGTGAGTCTGCATTGGAACTTGCATTGATTTTCAGACTCCTTGCATCATCAATAAATTAGGCTAATTCTACTTAACATTTTGAATAATATGGAATTGAACCATGTTCATGATTCTTCCCAAGTAATAGAAGTGAGATATTTGTGGATAATTTGGGGAAATAACTGACACAAACAATTTGTAAGCATTCAGTCTACATATTTAGTGCACTATAAAATCTGAATAGCACTATCAGTACAATTAGAAAATGTCCCTATTTTCTCCACATAAGTGATTAATAATTACTATTTAAATGCTGAAATCATACTTGTTGATACTCAAACATGTTAACAAGGGGTTGAAGGTGTTAAATGTATTATTTTTTTAATGCATTTTCATAAAACTTTAAAGCTCTCTGTGAAATGATGATTAAAGGGATAAGCAGCAATAATGCAAGAGAATACAAAAAAATTGGAAATGCATATTTTAGCTTAGAATCAAAGATAAGTATGTACAATTCCATATAAATACTTTAATGTAGGACCAAAAACACCATATAGTGAAAAAAATGTATTTGAGGACATTTGTCATACCGTCTCCCGCAAATATGGCGTCTCAAAAATCTACACTAAACTGCTGATTGTGGTTTACAGCAGTACAAAGTAAACAAAGATCAGTCATGTTTGTGTTTGAGGTCAAACTGTACAGTATTACACTTATAAATCTGGAATATTCACAGGGAAAGGCTTTTTGATTTCAAGTCGGAATTTTGATACGCACGTATAGAAATTACAGAATCAGATAAAAAGTACTGCCTTTTCTTTAATTCACGGATTTCAAGCCAACCACTTACAGGTTATGTTAGCACATCTACTGTATGCCAGTAACAAAAATATCAAAATACGAATTTTGATTTTTTTCAATGTTTCAGATCAGCAAATCACTGCTTATCCCTTTAAAGCAAAAGGGATGTCTAACTTGCAAAAAATGGTTGGGTTCCACTTGATGACTGTTAAGAATGTTAACCTATTACCTATAAGTCTAATTTATGATAATTCTAATAGAAATTAATAATTGTTCAAACATGTTTGTATTTGCCATACCCCTCAGTCATATTTGCATTTTCATGCCATCATTCTAAAATCTGTCGACTTTTATAGAAATAGTCGTGCTTAGATTACTTAAGGGTTATAGAGGATAATTGAAGAGAAAAGGCATTCTGCGTACTGCGTGTCAGTTTGCGCCGCCACTTACGCACTGGCAGTCAGAGCGTAGGAGATCTTTCTTAGGTGCGCGTGATGCATGCACATTTCACCGCAAGAATGTTTGTAGTTTTTGCCTCGTTTCATGTGTCGCGTCGCATAATACCAATTTTGTTAATCACATCCAGGGGCGTACCGAATCGTTTCAATTCATAGATGTGGGGGTGCGAGTGGGTGTCGGTAGGTCACCGATTGCCGACAAACCGCCCATGTACCGACATTAAAACAAATAACGACACAAACATGTTAGATGGGTGTGTCGGGGAGTGGTTGTAAGGGGAGTGGTGTCTTTGTACGTTCTTAAATTTGGTGGTTTCTTATGACAGATTCCCGAAAAAAGTCTGTTGCCGTTTGCCTTTATACAATAGCCAATATCTCGCAATTTCCGAAATGAGACACATACTTATGTCATGGCATTTAATTTCTAATATAGTTGTATCAGAACTTTAATTCCCATTTCACCTGGAGCCAGGAAGAGAGGGAAATATTTTTCGGGATCTTAGCTTCAAAGTCAAGAACCCGATTTTTATAGGAAACATATGAAATGTTGTGGGGAAAGTTTTATCTGAACAAGTTAAATCTGATAAAACTAGATCCCCTTCTGTATTCAATTATCCCTACATGCCCTGAATTACCTAATTTTATATTTTCCTTGTATAGGCCTATATTTTAAACAGATCTGCCATGTTTGCCTAATTTGAAACTCACTCATTCACTCACCTGCCAATTAACCCACCCACCCACCCATCCACTCCACACCATAGTTTATTGCTTCCTGCTGTCAACAAGAGCCAATTCTCTTGCGAACGCGTACTAGGCACGGGTTTGCGCTTATTTCTGTGCGTCAATACGCAAGGTAAGCTGCGCTTTTGTTCATGCAAACAGGATGCACTTGAAAGGAAAATTGCAATTTTTAGGCCTATTTCGTCGTTTTTCTCGAAAACTAAGTCGATGACACCTAGTTTTTATTAGTGCACCGAAAATATCTTATAAAGGTTCTTAACATAAGTAGAAAAATCAAAAATCGTTCGATTTGTTTATATTTTATGCCTGGAAAAATACAACATTTTCCGGTTTTCCCATAGAGCTATGTACAAATTTTTTTAAATAATACACTTTTTGAACAGCCTATAGCTCAAAAATGAAGTCGGTGACCCCCATTTTTTATTTCAGATTTGTCACCTACATCAATTAAAATACCATATATCCAAAAATTAAGAAAATTGATAGATTATTTCAATTATCCTCTATAACCCTTAAACATGCTTCTTAAATTAAAACTGCATGTATGTTGCCAGTGTATTAAGTCACCCACCATCATAAAAGTTGATTTTTCTTTTTAAAAAGTGTATCATTACTTGATCTTAACCACTTACGACATATGTGAATCGGGTTTGTCACTCATATTGTGAAAATATATTTTTTTTCTTTTTCCACACCTCAATAAAATTGCTGTGTGCATTTATTTTTGTCTTCTCGTTGCAGCAATATAAATACAGATATTAAGAAATCATAGTATAATTAGGTATTATACATTTCAAATATATACAAAGATTACCTATGTTATGAAATATACTCCTTAAACCTCTCGTTCTAGAGACAGTGACATGGCCAAATGGAAATAGTGTGGCTCAGCCACTCCTGTTCCCCCAAATAAGGCCCCAAAAAAAATTGTTGTATTGGAATAACCACCGCCCGCCCTAATTTTGAAAATCCAAGCCACTGTACAAAAGTATACCTACCTAAGTTTGTTTTATTGATTTTCAAAATCTTATTTTTCAAGTTGTTTTTATACCACTGATTTTTTTAAGTTAAAAACCGATTTTTCCCTCATATTTTTGTGTTCTCGTGTAACTTGGCAACTTCTCTTTAAGAGTTTTCAATAATTAGATCAAAAGTATCAATATAATAACATTACATCTAGACTAAGTGGTGATTATTTGATGTAGTATTTTAGTAATGCCATTATTACAAAAACAGCCACCCCCACCCGCCCTTGTTCTTCCAAACAACAATTTTTTTTTGTGTCCTACGGGTACCACTCTTACTGTTCTGCTGCTGAAGAACAGCAACAGTCTTCCAACAATAGTACAAACACCCTCTAACTTTTCAACTGATATTTTGCATGGTATAAAGCTTTATATACTTAGCCCTCACAACTGAAATTATTAAGCCCAAATCAGCATGCTTATGGGTAAACAAAATGATATTTATTACTTTCACCGGCGACCTTAATCAGCTTACAAACCGGAAAACCAAGAAAACACACGCCAGAGTGTTCCCGGCAAAATGCACCTTTTTTGACCAGTCGGTAACATTGTGGTTTTAATATCCATGCGTATGAGTCTATGATATCATGTCATAGACATTTGTTGATTAAAGAGTTACTGCAAACTTATAAGTTAGCCTACAAATTACCCAAATGTCCTTTAGCCCTTACTAAGGTCCCCTAACTGTTTTTGGGTATGTGTTTTATAAATGTACAATATATCTCTATTTTTCATATGGCCTAGACTAGCATTTGCGAGCAAATTGAAAAATCTATTTTTCGTGAAAAAGGTGCCAGTGCTGCCCGCCGCGCTTTAATAAGCCTTTGCTTAAAATAGTACCAATCCAGTATGTGTGTGCGAGAGTTTTTAACATTTTATTAAAACCACCACAGACATATTGGCGCCAAAGTAATCCCTGTATTCTGATCTATACGCTGACGACATAAAAATACAGCATTTGCTGGAACATGTGTTTTCCTCCACGTCACGGTTTGTGATTGATCACACAATTGATTGTCTGGATGTTTTGACCCGGATATCAAGCATCATTTTTACATGTTTGCCTTATGTATAAGATTAATTTAAAAACTAAGTTTCAGTTGAAATCAGACAATTTTAAAGAATGTTTGCAAATAGTGGAAAAGGCCACCACATGGGAGCATTGGGGTGATTGCAACCCATAATTTTTCTCTTGCCCCCCAGTTTTCTTTCCCCTTGTCAGAGAAATATTACTATTTTTGGCAAATCAGCGATTTGGGGCCAAAAAATCTCAAAATTTGAGCAATAAATCAGCAATTTTCACCATAATTGCAGAATTTGAATTACCTAACTTTAGTATGGCCAATCAAAATTAATGACTAATTATGGGAAATAAAGCGGCGGACAAGCCCCCTCAAGTCCATCTAAGTTATTTCGTCTCTTCAAGTCTCTGTTTCGCGTGTCAATGGATTTAATACAATCATTCCAGGCTCTTCGCTTTCTTGAGGGGCACATGGCATTAGTACCAAACAAGCTTCCTCCCGAATAGCCTCCAGCCTAATAGGATCAAGAGCAGACTTCCCCAGCTTGCCTCTAAAATTGGATACCTGTTTCGTTCTTCTTGGTGAACAGATTCGTCATCATGGCCTTCGCCACCTTCTCCCGTCCTCCTCTAATTGTTCTTTGTATTTCTCAAACAAAGAGACATTATACTGATACCCCCTACAGGACATTGCCAAGCGCATTCCCTCTCCCACAACTTCACCAGTGTTGATATTCTCTCATTAACAATGGCTCCTCAAGTTGCCTCTTGTTTAGCACTAACAAAAGTAATATCGATTCTTCGGACAAGGAGGCGTCGTCACTTCCACCTACAAGTTGGACAGTGTGTGCAAAAATTGTAACTAAATAGTTTTGGTTTGTTTGCCTTTCATGATCTGAAATATATTTCTCACACATTCATGCCTTGTCTCTTCCCAGAACAATTTCTTTTTTTTCAATTTCCCATTTTGAGAAAATTCTAGCAAATTATGACCAGAACATCCTTTCTATTAGTAACAAGGCAAAATATAAGCGAATTAAATGCCAGTTTTCAAACCCACTATGAACCAAGTGAATAATATCAATTTTGATACCAAGAATCCCGCACAGAGAAACCACTTGTATTTTAACATGGGCTTCAGCATGAATCAAGCATGAATCAGAGATGATCTTTGTAGCATACAGTAATAGCGGATTCCATGTACAAATAAGAGCCTTTTTCGAGTTCGAGCAACAATCACATATGCAATCAGGTGGTCAATTGGAACTTGTTACATCCAGTTTCAGGTTAGTATCCGAAATGCATTGAGCCAGGTCAGAGCAAGATGACCATCATACAGAATAACTCAAAATTTTGAGCCAATATGCAGCTATAACCATACCAGATTTTCTATAATTCTGGGCACAAGCTTTGCAAAGTGGGTTCTGTACAACTACTTCACAGTGTCATCGCACTGTGACTGGCAGTCTTCCTGGAAATGGGTTATTCTCTAAATCCACCAAAAAGTCCGACCTGTTCAGTAAGACGGTTGAAAGGCTTATTTAGTACTTGTGAAGCATTCTATCTAGAAGGTATTATTAACCATTGCTTACAATATATTTAACCTTTTGCCTTGAAATGGTTATGTATTTAATGGCATTTTATTTTCAGATCTATCTTGGGATTTGTGTATGTCTGTGTTCACATGCGAGTGTGCATAAAATTTTATGCCAACCCCTAATACCCAGTCGCCATCAAGTTGTCCAATGGAATAAAGTGCAGTCTCTGCCGTCATGTTAGTGCAATAAGGTTGTAAGGTTCAATCGCTGCCATTTGTAAGAAATTCCCATCAATGTACTATATGCCAAGTATTTGGTCATAGATCTATCTTGTCAAGTTTTCTTCTTGACAGTGACTGTGCCACCTGAAGGAGGATTCAAAGAGCCAGTGACTCAAGGAAAGATAAATTGAGTTCAATGGCGCTATTGCACGTACAATCTTCTTGCACGCACATGACTTACTAGCTCCCTTTAATCCATTGGCCCACAGACAACAATGGTTTGTAGTCCAGCAATGCACAGACCCAAGGTTGGTATACAACACGATTCTTACATCTTTATAGGTAGAAGCCCACAACTATTAAAATTGAATACCCAAAGGGTAAAAAATCACTATTACTATTAAAAAACAAGCCCATCACCCCACCATTTATCAGATATAACATCCTTTTTTAAGAACAGTTTCAATAACCTTAATATTATTTTTTGACCAGACAAGCGTAAAAAATGTGACAACTTAACACGATGAAACTTTGTACCAGATTTTGTAATTGGTTTGTTTTTTAGTTATTACTTGTTTACATTTTAGGTTAATTTCTCATCTCTTGCATGGGAGAGGGTGCTAACCTGTTCAACTTATCCCAATCCCTTCTTCCTCAGCTAGCCATCCTTAACACACTGCTCACTAATGTTTGTTTTCTTCTGTGTGACCTCGAACAAAGTATATACATATATATTGGGTTAGCAAAATTTCAAAATAAGCCTTGGACAGTATATTTCAACAATGCAATAAGGGAATCATGGGAACAGAAATGTTGCCATGTACATGTCGGTATGTATGACCTAGCATGGGAAAATGACAAAATCACCAAAGATCCACATCTTTATATAGTATGTTTTTTATTTAATTAACCAATACACTTCCTGAACTGTGCTATCATTTCATTCCCGGGCTCTCACACCAATAACTTGGTAGCATAAAGATGGCCTGTTTTGACATGCATCCAGCACAATTTTGTGGGCATACCCAATGAATATCAGGTTACGATTCATCATTGATAAACACAAGCCTAAAGGCAAGAGACATTCTAGAAATCAAGGGCAGGTTCCCGGCCAGAATTGCCTATATCCCCTTAGCTGTATCATGGTTCATCTTCACTGCACTAAAAACAATTAAAACCGCTGTAGTGAATCTGGGCTAGAAGTTAGCCCTAAGTCCGGAAAATTCAATTCGTAACATAGTCGGCAAGCTAGAAAATGGCAACTGGAAATCGGCTACGAAATATAGCACAAACTATACGTGCAAGCAAGCTGACTGGAACTAGTAATAGCAGTCCCAAACAATCACTTGTCATCCACAAACACTTTGTAGGAGATTAGAATACTATTGATAATACAGTGTATTATATTGGGTATTGAAATAATGTAGGCATGAATTATGCCTGTAATTTTTCTTACTTACATTTTCCAGGACGGTCCTTTTATTAAAGAAGTGTACCCGTTCCCAATCCAAGACAAAACTTAACCCACATAACGATTGGCCATTTGACCAGTAACTTAACTACTCTCTTGCAAAAAATAGACACTTAAAGTACACAATAAGCCACAGAGTGTGTTTCTCACATTCCAGCATTATTGTTTAATTTTTCAACGACACTCAAAATTTTCCTGTTATTACTCTTATCAGATCTAACAAATCCTATGAAAATCCACAATTATAATATATATTGGCAAATATAATGACCCTTGGTCCGAGTTCACATCTTTTTTAAAATTACTAACCCTCTCTGTACTTTCTCCCCAACAGGGGCGGCGCCAGGGAGGTGGCAGGGGGAGGCGGCCGCACCCCCAGAGATTTTCAAAATTTAGGAAAAAAAGGGGGTTTTACGCAAAAATTAGGGTTTTTTAACCAAAATGAGTTCATTTTGTACTGTTTCGACCCCATGATGTTTCGCCCCTCCTATGATTTTACCTGGCGCCGCCCCTGTTTCCCAATGGGTATACGGAGAGGCCTCAGTGTTCTTTTAGAGTTTAAGAGTCATTAGGGAAATTAGTTTTCAATATGCCTAGTCTAGGTTTTGGAATTTGATAAGGTATACACTACCAAAAAAGTAATGCTCTCATGCTCTTTTTGGGTTAAACTTGCCATTGGATAATCTATAAGGCATGTAATTTGTGGTGGACACACTTTTGCAAACTCGGGAAATTTGCGTCCAAGTGGGCACAATGTTTTCAAAACCTAGTGTGAACCCCGATCAATAAACAATTAGATTGGGGCAGCAAACCATCTGTGAGTCTAAACTTAGTTAATTTTACAGTGCATTTTCCTTTCCAGAATCAGACATTTAAACGAGCCCTTTTTTACCACTACATATATGCATTTGCACAGGCCTTGGGTTCGTGTCACGGTATGAATGTAACATTTACATGCCTAATATGTCACTGCACAGTGCAGATGGTTCTGGTACATGTGCATTTAGGCTCATGTGTGAACAGACTCGCAAAAAACTCGAAAGTAACTCAACACAGGCAATAATGCCAACTCAAGTCCTCACAACTCTGGCTTCATACTTTCTCTTGAGGTCCCTGTTACAGGTATCAATTGAAGTCACACATCTATTCCACACTTGAGGTCTGTCTTGAGGATCACAAGGCACAAGGACAAAAACAGCTTCACGAATGGCTGCCAACCTGACCGGATCAAGAGCAGTCTTGCCCATCTTGCCTCTACAGTTAGATATTCTCCGTTCTTCTTTAGTGAACAGATCTATCATCATGACTCTTGCAACCTTCTCCTGTCCTTGCCCGACAAATTCCATGTACTTCTGTAGAGCTGATATGTTATACGACACTCTGGAGATCTTACCGAACTTGTCCCTTTCCATGACATCAAGCATGCTCCATATTCGCTCATCTTTAGTATGCATAGGTACCTGCTGCTCAGCAGCTGGAAGGAGCAAGATATCGTCTTCACCAAATTCTACCTGGAGAGTTATATAGCATGGGCAGAAATTGGAATTAGAATTCCTGCCAGCTGTTGGTACTTGATGACATTTCACAAAATAATAAAGTTACACTGAAGTCATGTATCTCAAAACAGGTTTGGGTACAACATTTGGCTTGTGGTGCAATGCAAGGATAGCAGCATAAATAACATTTTAATGCGGACATGCATCAATACAAACAAATCAAACGATATAATGGAGATGATTTGCATTATTTTCACCAGTTTGGTTTTGCTTGCTGGGATAATCCGTCACCCCCATCAGGTTTCTAAGTAAATTTGATGAGGAGGGTTGCTTGTTACCCTGGTAGAACTAAAAAGATCTACCTACAAGAGCGTTGACTCTGGAGAGCTAATGGCGGCCATCCAGCACATTGAGGTCAGGAAGGGTATCTGGTCAATTATCTTTTGCTCCAATAAATCCTCACACAGCAGTATTGCTGCTGATGTGAAGTGAATCCAGCCAACCCCTTAGCGGGGACAAAACCGGGTTTAAAACTTTGGTCACCCCCCAGCCTACGTAAACTTGATAAATTTCATAAAACTACTATACTCATGGGATGGAAGTTCAATCAAGCAAGTGGTAAAAAGCAAAGCAAAGCCTTTGATGAAAAGTTACTAGATTATGTTGTAAATGCAAGTGTTAACATTTAGACTAACAGATCAACTGTCCGTACTTGTCAAATGAAAAGTGTGCACAAGTTCGTCGACCCCAGCAACCCTATTTCACCAATTTCCCACCCTATATCCAGTATATTCATACTTCCAACTTATAATGTCACAGTGACATCATAATTGGAGTGTTGGTACTTAGTTTGATACCAATGGAAAGAAGAAACAAATAACCTTTGAATTACTGTTAAGATCACATTTTTTCAGCTTATTTACTTCATTGTGACATATTGAAAATGGAAAGCATTCTAAACAGGCAAAAAAAAATAGGTTTATTCTGAAAATGTCCTTGTGTCTCTCTTCCAAATCATGAACATTATAATGAACACAATTTATATTTTAGTTAAGCTTTATCCGCTTCCAAATTATTTATTCATGGCAGATACTTGTTCTGCACCTTCACATATCAGACGCAAGTGCTTGCCTTACTCTGTCCCTGACTATATCAAGATGATCATAGCAAAATTCCCAACTATCTATTTCTTTTGTTGTGGTTGTTTTGCCAATTCTTTGGCCTTCTTTGCTGCTCTTTCCTGTCGTTTTATGGAGAGCCACTCTTCCTTGGGAATTGCCCCTGGTGTATTAGGGCAGTAGCGCTGTCCAGATGATTGGGTGTGGTCCCCCAATGCGAAAGGCTCACCACAAGTTCGACATGAGTACAGTTTCCTTGGCATTTTTTCTCCTGGTCTTTGAGCTTCAAATTTTCTTTTCTTCTTACGCCACTCTGTGGTCCTTGAAACTTAGGAGCACTTCCTTCCTAACTTCAGCTGAAGGTGGTGGGAGTCAAGAGTAAATGGACCCGTGATTCATTACCAACAGGAACAATGGCAGCAGGGGGTGTAACAGCAGTGAATATACAGTGGTGGATTGCTCGTGTGCAGCTTCCTATTATTTAAAAAGATATATAAATGCGGAAACTTAAAGGATAAGCACGAGAATACACAAAATTTGGAAAATGCATTTTTAAGCTTCATAAATCACACATATGTATGTCATTCCATAAACAATTAAACGACTTAACCCTAATGAACCATATGTGTTTCTAGCCGTGGAGGGAGTTAAGGAGTAATGGAGAGTGGAAAGAGAAAATTCAAAAGTTTGGGTTGGTCTTGACCAGAGTCCTTCGGGTACCCTCCCCACGACTGGGGATATCACGCTCTGGGATCATGCTAGGGCCAGTGTCGCTGGCCTGGCCAGCAATTTTTGTTAAGAGGGGAAAGAGAAAACTTTCAAAGTTTGGGTGGTCTTGAACCATATCCTTCGGGTACCCATCCCACGATCTGGGGATAACACGCTCCTGATCTGATGGCATATGGCAGTGTCGCAGCCTGGCCAGCATTTGTGCCCTGTGTTTTCTTTGGATTGTAAGGATCCATCCTCGGTGACACAATCCGCGAAAATCTGGGACTTACATACTTAGTGCTTTTACTCACTCGGTGCATTAGCGTTGTTGGTGTTTGTGCCTTTGATGGGATTGAAGAAAAGGGAAAAGGGGACAGAATAAAGGTCCGAGAGTGTTGTCTCAAACCAGAGCTCTTTGGGCCCCATCCCATGACCGAAGATATCACGCGACGGTGGTTGTCAGCCAGTGATTTCATGCCTCTGTGTGTCTATGTTTGATGACACAACACAATCGCTACATACACCACTTTTATAGACAAAAAAATTCTACACACTATAGACATTACAAAATCAGATTAAAATACGGTCTTTGTCCTTAATGCACGGATTTCAAGCAACCACTTGCAGGTTATGTTAGCCGTCCATCGCAGTACCAAATAACCCAATATAATTTGGATGATTTCCTTTTCTGTTTTCAGATCAGAATTGCTACTTATCTCTTTAAAACCTGCATTAATGGCAAGGTGGATTCTCATCATTATGACTTCCAAATGTACACTAGCAAGTTAAGTGGGGTGTTCACTTGCGAAAAACAACAAGCATTACGGTTTTCACTTTCCTACTCTAATTTGTTACGGTTTAAACGGAGCAATCACACTGTTCGCAGGGAGAAAAGAAAGAGCCTTGCGTGGAAAAAAAGTCGAAGTAAAGCGGGGAGGCCAAGAGGGGATGACTAGAATGTGAGACGAAAGACACTGATAGTGCAAGGAGGAGGGCTGGAAATTAACGACGAGGGAATCATGGTTTTACTACAGCACATCTTCTAAATTGCTAGCGCTCATGTCCAATGTCCCAGCTCTTTTTGTCCCTTATCTCTGTTCCCCCTTTTATGTTGCCACAAGACACCACCTCTGCAATGATTACTAATTTTCTGTTTTCTCTAAAAGATATATGTCATGTTAATGTAATATGCAAAATGAGAACTACTACACGTAATCCGCACTGGCAGTCAAAGAGTTTTGGTTTTTCAGGGGAATAAGAGCAAAAAAGTATGTTCATCTTCATGGAATACTGCATGAATTAGCCGACATGAAATCTTCTATAAGAGGATCAAAGGAGTACAAGGATGTCCAGCTTTATTCCGTAAACGATTCCTTTACTCTAGTCCTAACTCAAGAATATCCTTACACCAAGAAACGCCCTAATTCCTTAATCAAATACAACTCCTAGATAACAGCTCCCCCAACCGCCTCCAAAATTCACCCCCTCTTCCCACCTCCATACTTTGGCCTATGGGGCAGCGCAAAACAACTATTTCACCCCTTTCCTATCAGTTTGGCCACCATTTTTTTTAATAAAATTTTTAGAAAAAACCTTTTCTTGAGAAACTATCATAAATCATTAAGTGTTTCGTAAATTAGCAGGATCATTAAATGGCACCTTAAGTACCAACAATACCTAGTGGGCGTCACAAGATGCAATAAAGGCCGCAAAAATATTACTTTTAAAATCTGTGTTGAGATTGCATCAGGATAATTGAGGTACAGAATTTAACAATGAAAATTTCTAAAAACTTGTCTGTGGATCCTTACATGGAGTTTGGGTCTCCTTATGGCATCATTCCTCCCGTGGGGGGACCACTTTTCCATTGACAAGGGATCATTATCCACGTCCAAGCATCTCACAAAAAGCACCCTAACGCATATTGTTGATGTTTGAATTTTCACCCATAAACAAACATCAGTACCATAGCGCAATTAGCTACCCTAAACACGTATGTGTCTTTCTCTGTATACACCCTTGGGTAATTGATGCAATTATTACCCTAGAACCAATGTACCAACCCAATCTTTCAACCTTATGTATTTTTTGCACACCACAGACTATAATGCAAGTTAGCATGTCTGAGCTTGGTATAAATCAGAAAATATCTAGGGAAAGTTAGTTTTTCATCCAGAAAATATCCTGGGAAAGTTAGTGCTTTTAACCAAGGAAATATCTGGTCAAAGTTAGTGTTTGAATTTTATACAATCAAATGATGCCCTGTGGACTTGGAACAAGTCTAAGCATTAATGCCAAGTAGTTCAAAATTTGGCATGTTATACTAAGTGGAAAGATTTGTTGAGCACTTTACAAATTTTTTGCTCAAAAATATAATGGTAAATTTGGCAAGCTACTGTACACCATGTGACAAGATTTGTTGAGCATTTTACAAATATTGCTCAAATATATAATGGGAAATTTGGCAAGCTACAGTATACTTAAGTGGCAAAATTTGTTTAGCATTTTACAAGCATTTGTTAAAAATATATATTGCAAAACTAAAAGATAAATGTCCTTTAAAATAAATATATACAATATTTGTTTTCAACAGCAACCTCAAACAATTACGACAACCTGTCAATGCCCAATTCGGAGATTAACAAATGCCATATCTTCTTGCCGTTTGGTGTTGCTAATAAAATGGACAGTGTCTACTGATCTTGGCTTATGGAATGTCCATGAAATCAGGTATTTCTATCTGACATAAGCCTTCTGATGGTATGGTGAAAACATCTACAATAGTGAGTGCCATATAAGGTACATCATCTTTACAAATCCACATTTGTCAAGTTTTCAAGGTTATAGTTTAAGCAGATATTGGATCTAATTGGGAGTTTGTTTATCAGCTTCATATTTGTTGGCATTTGATGAAATTTAATTTGTAGAATACATGCATATTTATGTATGTATATACTTTTCATACAATCTAACAATTTTAAAAGCATGCCAAACATCTGCTCAAATGCAATAAATAATTTCTTGTACAAAGCAGGGAAATGAGTGTCGTGCAATCTAAACATATGTAAACATAACAATAACAAAAGCATTAAGTGTTACCTAGACTTTAGTTCAAACCCCTTATGCAAAAACTACAGATAAGCCTCAACCTCGTTACTCATGCCTGCCAAAGTACGATTTACGATTTTGTAAGAACCTTATATGGTATTTTTCAACATCCACTAGCTAATCTCCTTTGGCTTTATTTTGTATATAAGTGACTTATTTACAATTTGTTCATTAGTCAACAGGCCATTGGAATAAATACATAGAGTTGCTTGTATCAAAATTTCATATTAGCTATGTGGGTGAAAATCTGTTCCAATGAAATAGAGAGTAGTATATTTAATGATACTGTGCACGAAGAAAGCACTAAAACAAATCATAAGTTTCTGAAAT